>JACEEZ010004472.1:45795-65474 GCA_016584305.1 Chionoecetes opilio | reverse complement strand
AATGATTTTTCCCTACATCGCATTGGAGCCCACACAGGGACCGATCATATGGTAATATTTCTGGTGACCGTTCACGCTGTGGAAATTATCCACCAAACAATCTCTCAAAATTTGGGTTTAGAGTGGTGGTTTGTTTCCCCTCCCCCCCCTAGTGAGGGAGTTATTGGTCCGCTCATCATAGGGGATTTGATTTGGATGTATATATATATAATTATAATGGTAATGGGTAATAATAAGGTAATTTAAGTAAATAATTAGTTGTACTGGGATAAGGATAAGTTAATATTCCCAGTGGTAATAAGCATTTGCAACTTAAATCATTAGCACCTTAGTTGTAGCGGCTTCATTGGCTGCCCCCCATTAGATCCCTAGCCACCTGGCATCATACACGTGGCATAGGTATTGGTAGCGGGGGTCTCGCCGCTCACGGAAATTTAGTACTTTTCAGACCCTCGCGGAGTAACATCTAATATACTATTAGTACACTCCAGCCATCCGTGAGAGTAACATCTAATATACTATAAGTACTCCCAGACCTTCGCCTTAGTAACATCTTTTCTCTGATTATAATGAAGAGATTTGAAATACGTTCATTTTGTACATATAAGTGATAAACCAATAGGACGTGTTAAAATCAACACAGATAATATCTCGCCCGCGTCGTCAGTGACTGATTTATAAAAAACTTCCTTGATGCCAACCGATAACAACTAACCCCTCCACCTTCGTCATTCACGGGCGGCCTCGATCCGGCGACCACATCGGATCACAAGAACAGCAGTGTTGATAAAAGCCTATGTAGTGCCCACATTGAATGTGTACTCTACAGTCCTGTACTCTGCTGCCACCACCCACATCAAGTGGGAAAAAAATATATAATGAATAAAAATAAAAGATGTGAGAAAAAAGGTAAGTACTTTTTTGGATCAAAATAATAATTCGTTAAAAAATAATCATTAATATATTTCTCCCTTTGCTTGCAATATTATAATAATTATACATTCACAAGTTGTCTTTAATTCTAAGTCTTCTTCTCCCCAACGATACGCACGCGTAGTGCTCAAGTCGTTATCCTAATGTAGTTTACTATCTCTGGTAACTTCGGTTGCACTGTTACCAAAATTAACGATACGCACGGGGTAATGCTCAAGTCTCCATCCTAATGTAGTTTACTATCTCTGGTAACTTCAGTCGCACTGTTACCACTTTAAAGATACGCACATGTAATGCTCAAGTCGTTATCCTATACTAATGTAGTCTATCCCACTTCCAAAGTTTCCCTCTCACTCATTCTTCTGTTCCCTTCTCTCTCCTTGGCCTCACACGGCTGGCTGTAATACGCTGTAGTTGCACCCTCTGCTAATTCGGGACCCCTTGGCCACCAGGTCCGCCAACGGCTCCTACCTTGGGACCCTAGGTAATATAATTCATTAGTCCTTATGTCAACAAAAAGGAATCACCAGTAAGTCACCCCTACATCTCTACCCTATAAACCTTCTCTTACTAAACCCTTTACAAAAGGGGGAGAATATCACCTCCCAAAAGGCGACTTTACTCAGCGGGCGTCTGGCTGCTTCTAAGGTTATCCTAATGTTGAACTCCCCTTCCCCACTTCGGTTCGCTACGTGGCTAATTACTACTGGCTTTAAAATATAAGCCTTTCTCCCTAACCAGTGATTCAGGACTGAGGTGTGGAGGAAAATTACTCGTTAGCTTATTGATACTTATAAGTTATTTCATCACTTCCCTTTTAATGTAATTTCTCTCGTTACACCTACAACATTTCAAACCCACTATCCCCGTAATATCCTATTAGTTGATTAGGGGGGGGGTTTGGTCGGGATGAGATAGACGAGGGTTTGATTGTTTAAAGGTAAGACTCGTTTTAATAAATTGTTTGTGAAACAAATTTCCCAGGGTCCCCCGAGTGGGAATATTGATGTTCATGTATTCAGGTGGTCGTTGAGAGGCGTGTTTATGAGTACCAGAATTGCTGGTTAATGGAGGGGGGGTTTTTTTCAAAGCGTCAGGAACGACTCAGCCGTTAAAACTACCACCTCCAATAGTAGATACCTCAGGGGTTTGTAACTATTTAGTTGTAAAAAATTGAAGGGGTGGTTGGTCATAGGCCGGGTTATGCGTTGGGGCCACCCAAAACAGGTTTTCCGCATTATAATTAATTAATTAAAAACTAACAATTATTAAAAAACGAAATCTTGTTTTAATATTTTTTTGGGAGTTAATTAACAAATCATGGAAAGTTGCTAAGCTTTTCATTACGCTAATTAAAAATGCTCACAAGGGATATAAATAATGTGAGGACGCAATTAAGGAAATTTCCCTTTATTGATTATTTTAATTTAAACAGATCCCCATTGTTAAATGAGCAAGGGAAATAATATGGGGGTTTTACTTCCATTGAATTTTCAATTCAGACAAGTGGGATAAAGAAATGTTCACCCTGGGAATTTAGTACATACAGTAATATGAGGTTCTTCCCCTAATAAATAAAACCCATGGCTATCATCCCGATACTTATCCTAGCAAATAAACTAACTACATACTTTCGGTGGATATGGGTTGAAATGGGCTTAGGTTGTTAATACTGCATGGTCTTGGACCCGATGTGGCGCCGGGATCGGGCCGCCCTAATGACGAAGGGGGAGGTGGGCTTTATTGTGGGCGTCAGTGGGTTTTTCACACCCTGTTATCCATAGCATGGGGATTTTATATGTGCCCCCAAAGACAAGTCCTTTTGGTTTTATCACTTATATGTAAAATTTAACTAGAAAAAAAACTTTTATATTAATACGAATTTAACTCGGTGGGGGCGGGTATAACTTTTACTTGACTTATTTTCTACAACACGTTTATCCTCCGGGGGGTGGATGTACTGATAGTTTATTATCAAATATCTATCACGAATGGCGGAGTGTACTGATCTCCCCAAGGTGGCGGCTGCGATCGCCGCACCAATACCTATGCCACGTGTAAACTCCAATGGTAGGGAATCTAAGGGGCCCAGCACCCAACGCCCGCGCTTCTAACCAAGGTCCTAATTATAAGGTGCAATGGTTAATATTACTGGAATTTTAAATTTTAAATCATCCCCTACTTACATTATTTAAAAATTCCCCTTAATATACCCTTCCCATTTAAATTAATATACTTCCTACCACACCCCCCTATGACGAGGGGAAAAACCCCCTCACGGGGGGGGGGAACAAAACCCCACTCTACAAATTTTTTGAGAGGGTGGTTGATGGTAATTTCCACATCCCCAAATGGTTATCAATCTAACAAAATTTCAAAGATATCTCGATAAAGTAATTGATATGGGGGATTAGGGGAGGTGCTCATATTTCATAAACATCAAAATTTTTCTGAAACCCCAAAAGTTTGAAAGGTATTAACCCCAAAAACCCCCCCCCCCGGGGAATAAGGATTATTGCACATGAGGGTAATCGCTATTCACCCACCCCAAGTTTAAGGACCCTCGTTAGTGAGTTTTTATCCTGCCCTGTTACGAATCAAACACCCTGAAATTAAGATTCAAACTTCTCAGCCTACAGTAAAAAAACTTCGCCCACCAAATAAAGATACAACCCCTAAACCCAGGGCGACTTCTAGTAAAGTACGAAAAAATAAATTGTGCTTATGTAAGGGGAACATCCCCCCTCCACATGTAATTCTTTTCAGATTGTTCACGAAAATTTGAAAGGTTAATGACCTTGGTAATTTCAACCTGTCCCTGTAGTAAACATGTTTAAAATCATGCCCATAAACTTAAGAACTTGTAGGAAATGTAAAAATCTGTTCAAGCTCGCTCTTTGTCCTAACAGGAAATAACTAGACCCTACAGTATTAAAAATGGCAGTCAAAATAAAGTAGTTCAGCAGCTGTTCCTATTGCCGAATTAAAGGTGTGCCACAATGGTAATCGTAAATGTAAAGACAATGTTTGACAGTGGTGCAAAACGATCCTAAATAGGGAATATTTTGAATTTTTTACAACCCCGAAATTAAATAAATGAATTTAGCCTATCGGTTTTTTTCCCAAATACAGACTCAAATTTTTGAATAGTTCAACCCCTACCCAATTGGGAAGATATTTGTAGGGTAGCTGCTTTTAAAATTAATAAATTGGTATAAAGTTTAACTTTTAATGGACAAAAAGACACGCTGAAATGCTGAGGAATAATGGTTTAAATATTTTAGTAATCCCTTTAAAGGGACTTTTATGGTCCCTTCCAATTAAAATAGGCGTGCTTTTTTTGGGCTTTTCCAAAGGGGGGTCATAAAATAATACGTCTCAAGTTCACTAGGCTGGTGTAAAGGGAATAAAGGAACCCTCCCCCATACTCACCATGCCGAAAAAGAGAAGAGTTTCCTAGTCTGCACAGCCCCTATTAATTACCAAAATTGGAACCACTTTTTTTCCCAACCAATTAGTGAGGGATTAGAGGAAAATGGTATTCCCCTTCATAATCAATACATTGCCACTAATGAAAATCCCAATAATACGTTCGCGAGGAAAAAACCTCAAATTGAAAAAAAGGGATTATGGTTTAAAGGGCCCCACCTGGCTGAAAGATGTAATAATAGCCTAAACATTTCCACTCAGCCAACAATCTGTAATATAAAAAGGGGAAACCCGAATTGATCCCCGATCCTGAAAAGACAAAAAGGTTTTCCTTATTTACCCAAAATAATTAAGATACTAATTTAGTCTTTCCCAAACCATTAAAAGGGGCAGCCTGATCCTTTGAAGTTTTGGGGCAGAACAATACAAAAACAGGGATTTCCTGAGGAAAAATAACTCTTCCTCGCCCATTTCCTCATAGGGCAAAATTTACCAATTATTGGTCGACCTAGATCATGAGGGGATAAATTAGGTGTCGGGACAAAGTTTAAAAAGCTATCTTCCAAAAACCCCCGGGCCCTCCTGCAATTCCCAAAAAGTCATCATCTTACTAAATTTCTGTGGATGAATCTCATGGGAACTCGTTCATGGTGGAATGACTGATACTTAGCCTATCCGAGGGGTTTTGGGTACCGCAGGATAGACAGGCAGTTAAAAAACTACTCAAATCTTTTCAATGCAAGAGAAGAGGGAAAATGACACCTTCCCGGGCCCCCTCAACTCCCCATGGATCGAGTAAAAATCCTTAAACCATTTGAGGTAGCTGGGGTGACTTACTGGGGCAATAAAAAGTACAGGAATAACTCCCCCCCCAATCAATATAGTTGCTATTTATTTTTACCTCTTCAGGGTATACTTTCAAAAAAAGTCAAAACCCAAAGGCCGAAAAACCCCTTTAAAAAGTCCCCGGGGCTTGTGGGCCCGGGGGGATGTCACATAAGCGGGGAAATTTAGTTTTCGCCGGCCCCTTGTGGAAAAATTTTCCACCAACCACTCCCCCAATAATTTGGCGGTGGGGTTTTTTCCCCCCTTGTAGGGAGGGGAATTTTCCGTCTCATAGGGGGAGTGTAGGTGTATATATTATAAATTTAAAAAGGTAAGGGTTATAATTTAAAATAATTTGAGTAATATAAGTGCTGGGTAAAAAATTAAACATTTCCCGAATATAGCATTTTTCACCCTTGGGTTTGAAATGCGGTCATTGGGTGTCCCATTAGATTTCGCTACCCGAGACACGTGTAGGTGGATTTTTTGGGCCGTCCGGGCCCCTGCTTGGAATTTGTACACTTCCAGCCCCCCGGGATTAAATCTCTTTTGATTATAATGAAGAGATTTGCATACTTCATTTTGTACTATATTGTTAAACCAAAAGGTCGTGTTAAAATTCAACACAGGATTATGCCGCGCGTCATGGATAAAGGGGTTATGAAAAATCCCTGACACCCATTCAAAACACACCGCCCCCGTCCTCCGCCTCTGTCCCTTTACGGGCGGGGCCCCGATCACGCGCTGACCACTTCGGGTCAAGACAGCAGTATTAAACCCTCACCATTTTATCCCTACTATCCACCGATAAATACCTAGTTTTGTTGACTAGTTGGGGGATTGTGTTGGGATGAGTGACGATGGGTTTTGATTAGGTAAGACCTCCAATTAAAAAATAGTGTAGCGCCCCCCCCCCTATATAGTTTTTTTTTATTGATGGGGTTTAATTTAAGAGGGCTGCACAATCCTGACTAATATGCTGCCCCCCCCACAATAAGTGGGAAAAAAAAATGTTAAAGATTAAGAAATAGGTCAAACTAATGGTGTAAAAGATATAACTATTATCTTTTCCTCAGTATATTTTTTGTTTTTCTGATTAAAACCCTAATTCTTTCCCCCCCTCCCTTTTTACTAACTTAACATATTAACTTAATACTATGCTTTAAAGCTAACCACATCGAACGACGTAGTATTAGCCCGGGGGCCCCAAGTAATCATAGTACACTCTCTAAAACTAAATCATTTTCCCTCACTGAAAGTTGTTAGTCAAGTATCCATGTCCACACATTCCAGCTAGAACTAAACCCTTTCTGTAATCCGATGTTCACTCAAAAAAAATTTCCAGGGGTTCCCCCCAGCTTCCCGCTGCCTCCTCCACCGTCTTTTCCCCAGCTACCTTGGGGGCCCTAGATAACACCTTCCATTAGTTCTATGTTATACAGATAACAAAGAATCACATCTACATCTCTACCAACCCTTGTCCCCAACAAACCTTTTCCAAAGGGGAGAACAAAAACCTCCCTTTCGACTCGACCCTTACTCCTGGACCGCTACCAAAAATAAAAGGCGTCTCCTTCCCCCTTGCTCCGCCAGCCGACGGGCCAGCTAGCTAAACCGGGGCCGGGAAAAAATATTCAAGTATATTTTTATATATGATTTAGAACTGAGGAGTGGAGGAAAAAATCACTTTGTTATGAAAATTTAATATTACTTTTTCCCCCTCCCTTCAACGTAAACTCTTCGTCAGTCTGGGTCAAAGTTTTTTTAACCCCTTTTTCCGCGTTACACTATGTTGTGACATAAATTTCCCCACGGGATCTCTTTTCATTGTACTGTATATGCCCCAATTTTAATCCTGCAAAAACAAAAAAAATAAACAAATGCAGGAAATTTTCATTAAATACATTAATTAGCAAGTGATAAAGGAAAATTTAAAAATATTGTAAGATCACAAAAACGATTAAAATTTTTAAACAGATGCCTCCATGGATTTTTTCCAAAATCTTGGGGTTTGGGTCTGGCCTTGGATTTTTTTTCTTCTTTTTGGGATATTTTGGGGGGTTATTTAATTTTTCTCCTGTGTTTATTCAAGGGAAGCTGTGACCGATTTAGGATTCAGTTTCAATGTTTTCTTACAGCCCTTTGGGATATTTTGTCTATCTTTGGTTTTTATTTGGGGGGCAGTCTTGGATTTCTGAAAATTTAGAGTGGCAACCCGGGTCAGACCGCCACACACACACACACACACACACACACAACACACACACAACCACACACACAGTCAGACAGTCACACACACACACACACACACCCCACACACACACACACACACACCCCACACACCACACACACACACACACACACACACCACACACCACCTTGTCTCTTCGGCCCAAAACTCGATCATGTAAGAAAGTAGTAATTTTGTGGTGTTATTTCTTTTACGTATAGCTATTGCATGATGTTTTGGGGGGAAGGCATGTCTGTGTGCATGTCTGGTGGCGCGCGGTGGCACCTTGGAGGACTGGTGGGGCGAGGCAGTGTGTGTGTGTGTGAGGGTATGCGTCAAGAGACCTTGGACACCAGCAGTGAGAGAGGGTGGGGTCTGGGGTGGGAGGCTGGGGAGGGGTGCCAGTGAGCGCATGGCTGGCTGGCTGGTGGTGCTAGCGGTGGGCAGTGGCTCTCAGACCAGCGGACAGTGGGGGTTGAGGGCTGGATGCGGGCGGGGGGTGAGGGTGGAGGAGTGGCGAGGTGGAGTGATTGTGGCGATGGTGGAAGGGATTGTGTGTAGTTGTACTGTGTGTGTTGTACGAGGGAAAGAACAGTGATTGTAGGGGCAACAGGGAAAGCCTTTGCGACCATCGTCAAGAGATTGGAAGGCGACTCTGTAATTTGGGTACTGTCTGTACGTGGTACTGTGTGTGGCTTGTTCATTAAACTAAGAAATGCCTCAGTGTCTTTATTCGCCCTGTGTGTGTTGACCTCATGAGATACATTAACTCGCTTCACCCTGACACACCGAACGATCCTGTAGAAGTCGCTGCATTTAAATAAGTTGCCTGCGTGGTCATTGTTTACGTAAAACACCTTTTCCTTACAAACCTTTCAGCTTGTAACACCTGGGTAGGTGTGGTAAGGTCCAGGAGAGGAGTGGGAGCGTAAACATTTTCATATTTTTCTTTTATTAAAATTAACCCCTTGAGACCAGAACGTAATTTTCATTTTAATTTGACTACCAATAGACGATTTTTTAATAAATATAAGCAATATTATATAGATATGACCTATTTAGTATCCTGTCCACTAACTAATTTTTTTTATATTCAGCTACTTTTTGTAATTTTATGGCTAACAACAGACGATTTTATATAGCAAAGGGAAAAATCTGGGCGTGAAGGGGTTAATTGATAGATTTATTTTAACATGGGTAGCCATAAATTATCAGGCTGGGCGTTATTAACATCACTATTATAATCCACAAATCTCCCTCGGCCCTATACTCTTCCTTACGATAAACATGATTGCTTATAATATTGACTGAGTTGCTACTTATAATTTGTCAATTTTGGGTGTGTTCAGCTATATAAAACCCATTGAGGCCCAGAACGTAATTTCCATTGAAATTTTGGGTCCCAATAGACGAATTTTGGTGAATATAACAGTTTTATAGATATGATCTGTTTGCCGTAGATAACACTATAGTCGCCAGTCACTTGCCACTGCACAAGGTCGCCAGGCACAAATATATTACGAATTTTAGCATCATTTCCCAGACTTTAATGTGCCACTGAAGACTGTAGTGTGATGTACATAATATAAACTACTGTGCATGCCTCTTCAGTGGCACATAAAAGTCTGTAGTGATGCTAAAATTCGCAATATATTGTTACGCTCTATTCTGGGGGCGAATTTTGGTGAGAGAAGCCGTAAGAAGCCGGCTTCTTACGGCTTCTCTCTTGCTTTCGTGCCTCGCCAGAAGGGCTGACAGTGGTGTTCGAGGCTCGCCCGCTCGGCGCTCACAGCTGATAACTGTAGACAAAAGAACCACACAGTGACGAAAGTGTACCGTCGAATGAAAGCCATTAATAAGTTACGATAACTGACTGACGATATTGTAATGGATCACAACACATATCCTTCACATTAATTTGTTTTTTGCTCCATAAACCAAGGAAATTAATAGGGCAAGGTAAAGAGGCGGGCACCTACGGACATCATATGGGGCTGGCTGGGTCGAGTTCCACATTAGTGACTTATTTTTTTATTAACTGCTGCACCTGATGGCAAGGGTCAGGTATAATGGGGGGATTTCATTAACTGGCCATCATCTGGCCGCCAGTGCCCCCGGGGTTTTCCGCTTTGGTGGTTGGGCTGATTTTTGGGTTGGTAAATTTTTTTTTGGAAGATAGGGGGCTGTTTTTCATTCATGGCTAATTTTTGGCATTAAATTTAAACTCTCTCTCTCTCTCTCTCTCTCTCTCCCCTCTCTCTCTCTCTCTCTCTCGCTCTCTCTCTCTCTCTCTCTCTCTCTCTCTCCTCTCTCTCCTCTCTCTCTCTTCTTTTCCTCTCTCTCTCTCTCTCTCTCCCCTTCTCTCTCTCCTCTCTCTCTCTCAGCTTAATGAATTACCGTATGGGTATATGGGACTCCAAAATTCATTTTCTCAACTTTACTTTTTAGCGTTTTAAAACTGCAAAATATTGCAGCTAAACTAGCTATTGGAGGAGCTAAAAAAGAAGGATCACGTTTTCTCCTATCAAAAAAAAAGTTAAAGGGTTAACAATTAAAGACAGATATATTTATGAAAAATGTTTCGCTGTTTATAAGGCTGTCAATGGGTTGTATCCGGAGTGGGTATCTAGTTTTCCATTGTCAGGGAAAAAAAACAGCCAGTACAACAAGGCAGCTGAAAGACCTTTTTGTCCAAGAGCCAGAACAGACTGGTGCCAGACCCATCACTGTACAAAGGCCTTAACTATGCACAATTTGCCTCCATGCATCATTAATTATGGAAAATCTACACTTTTAAGTCTTGACTTTATAAAATTTACTTTTAATTGAACCTAAGTGAACTATAATTTGTTTCCCCATATCAAATAGCAGTTTGCATATGTTAGTAGTATTTTAAAGATATTTGAAGTGACTTTTAGTTCTTAATGTTTAATGTTTAATTAATTTCCTTTTTTAAAGTTTTTGTTTGACTTTCTTTTATGTATTTTTTTTTATTTGCGTGACTTTCAGAAGTTTCATTTGTAGTATATATTGCATAGAAAAATCCGTGATGTAAGTTTGATAATAAAACCATGTTTTTATGGAAAAAGATATTTATTTATTTATTTATTTACTTACTCTCCCTCTCACTCCTTCTCTCAGAGAGAGAAGGAGAGGTTAAACGTCTTCACCTCTATTTCCAGGTACTCCCGAGGGACACCACTTACTTAACACATTCCTCATCTACAACTTGACATCCAGCTGGGGTCTTCTCTCTCTCTCTCTCTCTCATATCTATATATATATCTATGTCTATCTATCTATCTATCTATCTATCTATCTATTATATATATATATATATAATATATATTTTATATATATATATATATATATATATTATATAATATTATATATATATATATATATATATAATATATATATATATATATATATTATATATATATATATATATATATATATATATATATTTATTACTTTTTTTTTTTTTTTTTAATCAACGTGTGTGCCTTACTGATAAATTTTTGACATAACTAAGTTGTATATCATCTGCTTTTGCTCGTGCAATGCTCATCCAACAGATATTTACACAGGAATAAAAATGAATAATTTTTTATAAAATTATAAGATTACTGAAGCTTATTTGCTCTTAGCAACTTTACAAACAGGAACAATGTATACAGAAATTTGAATAGTAATTCCGTGCAATATAAAAGACTGCCGTTTAAAAAAATATTACATACCTATATAAATGAACAAATTACATGTTTCATATTATATCAACACAAAATGATAAGGAAATGTATTAAAAGTTTTTAAAATATTGTAAGCAACCTTTACATTAACATACATCACGTGCAAGAAGCGGCTCCATGGCCCTCCACACAACATCACGCCTCTCTCGTTGGCCAGTGAGGCGTGGATAGTGGTTACGGACGATCTGAATCAAACGTTCCGTCGCTTCCACCGTCCACACACTATATGGCCGTTGTCCTCCGTGTCTGGCAGCTGCACCGGAAGGACTTGAGAGAGGGAGAAGAGTGCTTGGGGGAGGAACAGCTGGAAGTGAGGTAGAGAGAAGAGAAAATTATTACTATGTACAAAAATTGTACATGGGATTAGAAACTGAACAATACAATTAAACCAAATGATGACAATAACTTACAGATTTAAGTCACTTTAATTAATGTACTTTACAAAACTGAGACATGACCAAACAAAGAACCCATGTCATAATATATTTTCCAAAGTTGAATACGCCAGTAATTTGTAACATAGAAGAGACATACCGGATCTCATGAAGATCCGCCACCCCGGCTATTTTTGGGGTGGCAGATCTTCAGGTGTGTGAGAGTGGTTTGATAACCTTGTAGGTTTGGTTGCATAGCCAATGTCCAGGTTAAGTTAGTGAACTAGTGGGGTGTTCTGGAGGGCCGCAGCACCAGTTAGGTCACCCTAAAATAGCTGTGGTGGCGTATCTTCATGAGATCCGACATAATAGCTAGCTAACAGTAGATCCAATACAATAAAAACACAGCACTATTATGAACTATATTGTTGATAGAAGTGGTACAGGACAGATCAAATGAGATGTGTGTGTTTCTTACCATGACCAGTCGGCTCAGATGGGGCGTGAGCCACTGAGCAGGGTCGTCCGATTGCTGCCACGTAAAATCATGTTATGCCTCACCATACATAATGTGACTTCATCTTCGGTCGGATAACACTTCATGCAACCAGCACATACATACCTGAAACATAGACTGTGTTTACTATTGCAGATTAAACCCTTGCCATGAAAGGAAATAGAGACAGGCAGCATTATAAGTGTTTGTTCATACATGACAATAGTCATGTGCATAGTTTCATCCTAAATTTTACCGATATTTGCCACCTTATAGATAAACAGGCTAAATATACAAGGAAATGCAATAATATAAAAAGTATGTTGTTGATGTGTACCTATATAGAAGTTTTATAAGGACAAGTAAAAATAATAACAGAAGCAAATAATCCAACTATACACTAAAATAAAAAATATATTTAAACCTCAGATTTTAATGCACAAAGGGCCAAGTGTAATACTTATTGGTCAGATAATTGTAACCAAAGTAGCCAGTAAATACGATTAACATTCATATTCAACAAATACAATTTTTCGTAACTAGTTTCATAATTTTTTATTTCCTATATGCAGAAACACTCTTGACCCATAACCTAATTCTACTTAATGTCACCAAACCGAACGTATTAGGTATATACACTGATGCTCCTGTAGTACTTTTTCAAAGTTTAGTGTATACACTGAACCTCGCTTTTACGGACCTTTAGATAACAGATATCGGCTTCAACACTTTTTCTGCCAGTGCCGGTTATATGCGTGCTTTTACCGAATAAGTTCAGTACAGGAAGGTCCCGTTATACGAGCATTCGATATACGAGAATCCGATGATACGATATGTGTAAATTAGTGTCTATTTTCAATATACGAGATCGAAAATCCAATGGTACGACATTCAAACTGGGTGAGTAAATTACCAAGTTATTTACTAAAGTAAATTATAAGTTACTTACTAAAATTATAAATCATTTCTGACTATATGATTTTACCAAAGGTTGTACGATAATCAATCTGAAAATATCATAATTCTGGTGGCTCGGTACGACAATGTGGCCTACAAAATTCACAACCCTGGGCGAGAAGCCAGCAACGGAGGGTAGTATGGCCCAGCAACAACCTGCTCTCACACTACCTAGATACTACTTTCCCTAACGACGGAAGCTACAAAGCTCCCTTGGTAGGTCGTAAACGAGTAGGAAGGTTGTGAGGGCTAAGGCGTCATCCGTCACCACCCAAATGACAAACAGCTTTTAAAACTTCTCGACCAATCACAAGCCTGCGGGGACATTTCCGGGCAAAGAATGGCATCCCCAGACTGCCTCTCTCCGCCTTCTGTCCCCGTCATCTAAAACTAATTTCTCGTTTTATTTGGAATGCTTGCTTTTTAAGGGAGTTTTAATGTATCAGATAGTAAAAATTATAAGTAAGGACCCTGTGTTGCTAGTGTTTTGGTGGTAGAATGTTTTATGTGTTTTTGAAATAGTGAATATTTGTTATGGGCCCGCGAAAAAGAATTTCTCGTCACTCACTGCCCCGCCAGCAGTACCTTATCATAACATCTTTAAATCACCCTTATTTAAGGTGACACACGGTGCTACATTGATTTAGATAATGACACGTGTATATAACAATCTCACCATAATCACTAGGTGTATAAAAACGAGTATAAGACGTTTAAGCCTGCTCAAGCCTACCGTGGCGGAGGAGCGGGCTGCCCTGTCCGCCGCCTCTCTAAAAAAACCGCAGTCATCCGCCCTCACCTGTGTCTTCCTGAAGAAGAACAGTCAGCTCCTACGCCAGTGATAGCACCATAGGATATCACCAGTGATCATAGATTCCTCAAAGGGTCCTCACTTTCCTACTAAATAATTACCAACGAGATCTCTTTGGGGGCGGAAATCGGCCGCCGCCCGGACAACACAACACCCGTTATCACTGTAGCTACCTGTTTCCTTCCTGAAGAAGTCAGGTCAGCTCCCACGCCTGTGACAGCACCATAGGGTATCACCAGTGATCATAGGATTCCTCAAGGGGTTTCTCGCACCCTACTTAAATATTACCAAATTTTATTTTAGCTTGAAAAACATGTCTTTTTTTTCTTCTTTTTTAAATTGATGGGGTCCTGGAACCAAACCTATATTTTACCATAGTTATGGTTTCGTTATACGAGATTTTTGCTTTACGAGTATGCCAGGTGGAACCTAACTGCTCGTATCTTCGGGACCTCCCTGTATATGCGTTGTACGGTTCTGATTGTTTTTAATTGCCCTGTATTCGTGTAGTATTTGTGATGGCTGCATGTATGTAAGTATACGAACTTTCGTCAGATGTAACGGACAAAGTTCACGATCACCGGAATTAGTCGGAAATAGGGAACTTTCACCTCATATAACGACCACAATTTGTTATATGCGAAAAGTTCGGATCACTCGGATAATTATAACCTCGCATCCTTCCCCCGATTGTTCGTCAAAGCGAGGGTTTACTGTACATCATTTACACCATAATTATATGTCAACATAAAAATCAGGTACACCAAAAAATAGCCATTAATTCTTCTTTCATAACATACTATTTAACCAAAATATACAGAAATACACCATATATATATATATATATATATATATATATATATATATATATATATATATAATATATATATATATATATATGGTAAATCTTAAGAACAAGGGCTCCACCCCCTATCTTCTTCTTCTTCTTATAGCCAACAAGCTTGGGGACATGGTGGAAACCGGGGTTTTTGGGTGGGGAGCACACACATAAGGGAAATATGGCCCCACAAAAAAAATCCATAAACTAGGGAAATCTCCCTAGTTCATAGACTTTATCGGGGCCATATTTCCCTTATATGTGTGCTCCCCCACCCAAAAACTCCGGTTTCCACCATGTCCCCTAGCTTGTTGTCTATAAGAAGAAGATAGGAGGTTGAGCCTTTATTCTAAAGATGACAAAACTCTACAGACCTAACCTAGTACCCCCCCTCGAGCCCATCGGGCTGGGCACTAACCTAACCTAACCTAACCTAACCTAACCTGACCTGACCTAACCTAACCCTACTGGACTTAGTTTGTCTCAAGAACCTGAAATTTAATATCGGCCAAGTAGGCAAAGTAGGGATCGGCACTCATTAAAATCTAAACAGATGTGTTAAGGACAGTAAGTATAACACATAGAGCCAACATTTGGGTCAGCTTACCGTGGAGCCCTTGTTCTTAAGATTTTCCCTCAACGCAATGTCAGGAAGGCAAGGGGGATGGCGGGCTGGGTCATGAGAACTTTTGCCTCCAGGGAACCTGAGGTTATGCTAACCCTCTGGAAAGCCCTGGTACAGCCCTTACTGGATTACTGTAGCCAGTTGTGGTCCCCTCACAAGAAAGCTGACATCCAGAGACTTGAGGCTGTTCAGAGGTCATTTACCAAGCACATAAGAGGACTACATGACCTTAACTACTGGGACCGCCTCAAAATACTGGGAATCTACTCACAGCAAAGACGGAGAGAAAGGTATCGTGCCATCTATATATGGAAAGTCCTGGAGAAACAGGTGCCAGACACCACGTCCTCGGCACTTCAGGCACACTTAAATGAGCGGACTGGACGCAAGTGCAGTAGAAGAACCCTCCCTTCAAAGGCCCCGGGGAGATGCAAGACCTTACTGGCTGCCAATCTGGCTCATGAAGGGCCCAAAAATCTTCAACAGCCTCCACAAAAATGTGAGAAACATCACAGGGTGCTCTGTCAACACCTTTAAATATGGACTGGACAAATTACTACGGACAGTGCCGGATGAACCTCCAGTACCGGGCTACACTGCCAAGTGTAGGACCTCCAACACCCTACCGGACCAGGTGGCCCTGCTAGACAGGGACGCCAGGACTGGCAGCAGCGTGGACCACCACGACTGTGAGGCTTTGCCTCTTAACAAGGCCAAGTAAACCAAGTAAGTAAGTAAGCAATGCTAGTCATTTCCACAATACCTATCAGCACCTCTACCTACACATTAATATTGTTCATGTCCGTCAACAGTAATGTCATGCATACTTAAGATATCTTGCAATGTTTTGTGGTGGAATTCGGATGATGGTGAAGGTTTATGGTACTCTCGTCCCCGTCGGCGAGAGTTCCAACATTTTCACGTTCTCAACAAGTGTGAGAGATCTCTAAGAACCAAAATTGGAGCCTAATGAATCAGCGAAAACGTTTCCGGTCTGGTTTTGATTGCATAATTAGTAAAATTAGAAAAACAACGTCTGGTGTTATGGTTAAGACTCGAGAAAGTTATTTCACCAGACGACGTTCTCCTATCACCATGTCATTCCATTTTAGCTCTATTAGTGTGGTCCGAAAGTTAAGCCCGTGCTACTAAATGTACAAATCAGGCTATTTGTGCCATATCATCAGCGAAATTCAGCAAAACTTTGCTGTCGCAGCTAGGCCCTATCGTCAGGCTGATAAGACATGATCATTCTTTCACCAGTTTTAAAGTTTTCCTGTCGTGTCATTAACCTTGTGTATTCTTGTTCGTGGTCTTAAGGTATGTCCATGCTTCTGAATGTACATCTATGTGTTTACTTGTGTCCTGTTATCTGTAATTACAGTATTTCTACGACGATAATCACTGTCTGAGAATCTCTGCCCGTCCCGCCATATTTGTTGTTATCTCTGACGTCACGGCAACAAGCCGTAAGAAGCCGTGGTAAGCGAGCCCTGTTCCATCCTGACACCAACCATATTTTAGAGGATTGCCAGGCAGTTGTCGCATAACAACGGCTCGGCGCCATACTCGGCTTTCTATGTGCACACGTTGCATGTGTTCCTCAAATCCACCGAGTGTTGCACACAAGTTGTTGTTTCCTACAAATCATTTGTAAAACAAACACTTTCTAATATCAGAGATACTTGCCATGCGAATACCCTTGCGACAGTATCTCGAGCACACAAACTTGATTAATTAATGCGTCTTTCATCCCTTTGTTTCAGGTCACCGTCCTCCAATAATGTCATCACTGCTCCCACATGTTCTTGTCTGCTTCCATTGTCTGCTAAAACCCTTTTGTTCTTCCATACACCCGAGAATTTCCAACATTATCTTCTCCAGTGAATGTGTGGAATAGAGATCAAGGTTACGCCTTTTCTTTGCCCAAATTTTCCACATCAGATATATTTCAATCAAGTCCGATATCATCACCATTGATATCTTTTTTGCACAGCTTATCAAAGTGTGCCACTACTACAACAAAGACTTTGGTAGCACAAGTGAAGACAATAAGCTTTGCTTCAAGACATCACTGTGGTGCCTTCGTTGCTGGGCGCACACACACACACACACACACACACACACACACACACACACACACACACACACACACACACACACAATCATCTATATAATAATATAAGCGAAAGTGTGTCTGTCTGTGTGTGTGTGTGTGTGTGTGTGTGTGGTATAGGTTCCGCCCCCCGTGGCGCAAACACCTCATATGGCACATTTTTGGAATCAGGTTGACCAGGGGAAGGTCATAAGCCCACTTATGAGATGATCCGATCACTTTTTTTTTCTTTTTTTTTAGCAGCCTATTGGCGAGAATTGTGAAAACAAAAGTGGGTTGCGAGAATTGAGGAAGCCTTGATGTAGGGTGATGGGTAATGGGTGAGTGAATGGGTGGGGTGATGGGTAATGGGTGTGGGGTGATGGGTGAGTGAATGGGTGGGGGGTGATGGGTTGGGGGTGATGGGTGATGGGTGAGGGAATAGGTTGGGGTGTGATGGGTAATTGGTGGTTGAATGGGTGTGTGGTGATGGGTAATGGGTGAGTGAATGGTGGGAGTTGATGGGTAATGGGTGAGTGAATGGGTGGGGGGTGATGGGTATGGGTGAGTGAATGGGTTTGTGGTTGATGGGTAATGTTGAGTGATGGTGGTGGGTGATGGTTAATGGTGAGTGTGGGTGGGGGGTGATGGGTAATGGGTGACGTGAATGGGTGGGGGGGTGATGGGTAATGGTGAGTGAATGGGTGGGGGGTTATGGGTATGGGTGAGTGAATGGGTGGTGGAATACATACATTTTCTACATCCATGATTTCCAGGAAAGTTAGAAGGGGCTATCTGGAGAGTCCATGTTTGGTGGGGCCTTGGGCCCACAAACCAGGTGGTGTGCCCGCAGGCCCACCATAGCCCTCCGCAGGAGCTAGCCAAAAGTCCGCCGGAGGGCGGCTTTTGCGGCTATTCCTAATAAAAGGACGTGTTTTTTAGTATTGTGTCATCTGTGGTTTTGGATTTGTTATATCTTCATGTTTAATGATTTTTTAATATTTTCATCCACTGTTCCTCTCCTCTCATCCTTTCTCTCTCTCTCTCTCTCTCTCTCTCTCTCACTCCTCTCCGCCCTCTCTCTCGTCTCATCTTCTCTCTCTCTATCTCTCTTCTCTCTCATCCTCTCTCTCGCTCTCTCGCTCTTCCCTTATTCTGCTCTCCTATTCTATCTATCTATATGTATCGCTTCATCTTCCTTCCATTCGTCTCCTTCTATTCCTTCTATTCCTTCTAGTCCTTCTTTTCCTTCGATACCTTTTTCCTATTCCTTCTACGGGAGATCCTTGGAGAAAGAATCCTATCAGCCAATCACAGAGCAGCCTCAGAGCACGCACGGCGCCAGCCAATCACAGCCCGCCATTAGGCACCGGGGGATTGAGCCAGCCAATCACAGTAGCCTCAGATTAGTCTGACGTCACTATTGATTGTTCTTCCGCCAGGTTTCCTTCCGGCTTTCGCTCAGTGCTTCCATTTTAGGGTAAAATACCCTAAACTAGGGTTAATCAGACCCTTCTACTAGGGTAGCGTTAGAGTAATGCAATTAATCTAGGTTAATTCTAGGGTATCATGTGTTTGTCATTTTTTTAATTCAAATTTCAAAGGATTCTTGACGTAAAAATCGTGTTTAATTTTTCATTTTTTTATACACACGAAACTTTTTTCTGTAAGGCTAGCGGAAATCTACTGGTGTCACCCTTCATAGATCCCCGTTTTCTGCCTCTGCTCTGGGCGGTTTAGTGTTGCCAGATGACAAAATTTCACAGATACGAAATTGTGAAATTTTTTCTAAGACAAAGTCAGTTGCCAGTTTTATTATTGCAATGACCCAAATCAAAATCTGCACGGAAAATTGAACTTCGGGTGGTGTGCTTTTCTATCAGAACATCACTTGGCGCCATTTCCTTATGTCACCCTTAATTACTAGACTCCTAAAAGCCATGTTTCCTAATGCGATGTCGTTAAAAAAAGTAAGACTAGGAGGCAAAGAGCCTCAAACATAATGAGACACGTGCTTGGAAAGCATTTTCGATCGGCACTGAACTCTTGAATCTTACGTGGAAAGGCTTTTTTTCTGAATTAATAATGAAACAACAACAGAGGTACAACTAAAAATTGTGCGTATTAGCACAAATATTTTTGGAGAAAAGATAAACTTTGAAAACTCTTTCGTAGATTTGATAGAGGTTATATAGATCAGCTGTGGCTGTTCAATGCCATGAAGTAATGTTTCACATCAAAAAACATTCCTGTGTAATAAAATTGCTGGGTTTTTGTTCTGACACTACAATGTGAATGATGGGAGCCAACCAGT
>JACEEZ010004472.1:35795-38295 GCA_016584305.1 Chionoecetes opilio | reverse complement strand
CACTTCCTTGACTGTGACAGAGGTTTTACACACCCTACAGTCCCACTTCAAGAGTCAACGAAATGAAGCACTACGCCGTCGAGAATTACTGTGCTGTAAGCAAGCTGACGGCGAGTCATTCTCCGATTTCTTCGTGCGCCTGAAGAACCTGGCAGAAGAGATCGACTTTGTGTATGGTAACGCAATGACGTGCGCGGAGATCCAATTGAAAATGGTTCTGCTTATGGGTGTGCGAGATGAAGAGCTGATTCAACGCCTTATCTCCCTCGACACAGGCGCTTCTCTTCAAGACGTGGTCACCTGTTGCCGATCCTTCGAAGCCACTCGCCATACAGCCTCCGCTATATACTCGTCTCCAAGCCAGCTTCGCGCCATGTCCACCTACAAGAAGGGCAGGCGCCACGACAAGACGCCTCATTCACCTCAACAGCCACCTTCAGGCCAGCGCGTGAAGATTCAACATAGAACAGCGGTTCTCAGCCCTGTTCACCCCTGCCCGTCCTGCGCGCGGCGTCATGGCCCTAAGTGTCCGGCCAGGAATGTGTCCTGCTATAACTGCGGCCGTCAAGGTCATTGGGCGGGGACTGACAAATGTCCCGCCAAAACAGCCCAATGCCGCCTTTGCACAAGGACTGGCCACTACGACAGGTTCTGCCGCAACACGCCTAGCCACGATGGCCAGGGTGGCGCTTTAAACGCTGGTCGCGCATCACCCCCCCCCCCCCCAAGGCGTAAATACAGCAACTGTCGTAGTCTAACAGATGTCTCACCTTCCAGCGTCATGACTCCCACCCCGGTCTGTGTCCACCTGGTGCACGGCGAGTCCACTTCAAGGCTCCAGATGTTACCAGACACAGGCGCTGACGTCACTGTCATCGGCACGAGACACCTGCAAATGCTTCACATCCCCTTAAGCAGCCTACAGCCTCTACCGTCCACAACTACGCTGACAGCGGACGGGTCAGTAATGACACCTGCTGTGGGATGTTTTTACGCTACTTTACGGCTCCACGGGAAATCTTGTACCGCCAAGATACAGGTGCACGAGGGTATTCAAACGCCCCTCCTGTCTTACGGCCACTGCATGGAGCTGGCTATCATATCACCTGCCTTCCCGAAGCCACTATTGGAGGTCAAGCACGTCAACAGATGCGCTGAGATGACTCTCCCTCCTACCACGTCCTCCCCGTCAGCTGCACGGGCGCACTTTCTGCGCGAGTTCTCGGACGTGTTACTTTCCAAGGCGGATCTCAAACAGTCTCCTCTGAAACCCATGGTGGGCAAACCCATGAGGATTCACGTGAAGGAGGGAGCTGTACCATACGACATTCACACACCGAGGCAGGTTCCCTTCGCTTTTCAGCGTCAAGTGCAGGAGGAACTTGAGTCGAGGACACGTCAGGGAATCATCAAGCCTGCCGGTGACGACCCTTCAGAGTGGTGTCACCCGCTAGTCGTCGTGGCTAAGGATAAAGGCGTGAGAATCACGGTTGACTTGACGAAACTCAACTCTCAAGTGGCCCGCCCAACACATCCTGCCCCAACTCCATTCACCGCTATCCGCAGTGTCAACCCGTCAGCGCGATTTTTCACCACAGCGGACGCCTTGTGCGGGTATTGGCAGTTGGAACTACACGAGGACGACCAACACCCCCCGAGCTGGCCTCTGGTCAGCACAAGGTACGGACGTGTACGCACCGTAACTCCCACCCTCTAACACCGTTAAAGCAGCGCATGCTGTTCCTTCCTTTCATTCCTTTCTCTCTAACTTTCATCTGTTCACTTGCATAGATTATCTGCTATACCTATACCAACAGACTGAACCCGGAAGGAAAGGCCGTTTAGGGTCTGCCATGAAGGGACTCGATTAGCCGAGTAGGGTTGGTGTGTAGCAGATAGGCAAACCGCTTTTAGGGTGTAGGAATAGGCTCCCACTAGCTGGGCATCCCAGGCTATCCCTAAGGTCACTCCCTACGACCCCTGGAGGGGGGGGGAGGTTAGGCCCGGGGCTAGGCGCTTGGGAATAGGTAGGTCTATGAGCACTTTTCCACCACTTTACACTTTAAGTGTTTGAATCGACAGCTGTCTGTCATTACCTTTAGCTCCGCCTTTCCTGCGCGCTGATTGGCCGACTTGATCTCCCAGGCTGTGCCCTTCTCGCACGGGAGCCTCTCGCTCTCCTCCTTAGCAAGGCAGAGTAAATGCAGGGTACAGGGAAAAACTGATGTTTTTATAATGTGCTCCTGTCCCCGCTCTAAGGAAGCTTAGATTATGAAGGCACCCTATCTCCCTCGGCCCCCAGGGCCCAGTCGCATTCCCATTCCCAAGTCTGCTGCCCCTCATCCTTCTCCACTACTTCTTGCCCCAAGACGGAAGAGTGCCCGCCGCCCATCCTCCTCCTCAAGCTCCATCAGTTTCTCTGCCCCTACCAGGAGTACCGCCGTCATGCCTCCCTCTCCTCGCCGACCCTCGCGCCCTGCCCTCCTCAATCTCGCCAAAC
>JACEEZ010004472.1:5000-32023 GCA_016584305.1 Chionoecetes opilio | reverse complement strand
GGGGACATACAGCACGTGAGGGGGGGGTTAGAGTGGGACTACAGCACGTGAGGGGTTTGGGAGGACATCACAGCACGTTAGGGGTTTGGGAGGCTCATGACGAAACTTCTTGTTCTTGTTTTAGGGCTGCAAGGATCCCTTGGGGAACACTGTGAGCCCTTGACGAAACTATTTCTTTAACTTGTACTTTGTTTACATGCAGAAGACGCTCTTTGATCGTCGCCAACGCCACCTACATTCGTTACCCAGCAACATGGGTAACTTCTGAGGTTCCAGTTAGGTTAAATGTATATTATAGCTTTCCTATCATGTATATATAGTCATTGCTCCAGATGTTACAGACACAGGCGCTGACGTCACTGTCATCGGCACGAGACACCTGCAAATGCTTCACATCCCCCTCAGCAGCCTACAGCCTCTACCGTCCACTACTACGCTGACAGCGGATGGGTCACTAATGACACACTGCTGTGGGATGTTTTTACGCTACTTTACGGCTCCACGGGAAATCTTGTACCGCCAAGGTACAGGTGCACGAGGGTATTCAAACGCCCCTCCTGTCCTACGGCCACTGCATGGAGCTGGCTATCATTTCACCTGCCTTCCCGAAGCCACTATTGGAGGTCAAGCACGCCAACAGATGCGCTGAGATGACTCTCCCTCCTTCCACGTCCTCCCCGTCAGCTGCACGGGCGCACTTTCTGCGCGAGTTCTCGGACGTGTTACTCTCCAAGGCGGATCTCAAACAGTCTCCTCTGAAACCCATGGTGGGCAAACCCATGAGGATTCACGTGAAGGAGGGAGCTGCACCATACGCCATTCACACACCGAGGCAGGTTCCCTTAACTTTCCAGCGTCAAGTTCAGGAGGAACTTGAGTCGATGACACGTCAGGGATCCGGCAGCATCAAGCCTGCCGGTGACGACCCTTCAGAGTGGTGTCACCCGCTAGTCGTCGTGGCTAAGGATAAAGGCGTGAGAATCACGGTTGACTTGACGAAACTCAACTCTCAAGTGGCCCGCCCAACACATTCTGCCCCAACTCCATTCACCGCTGTCCGTAGTGGTCAACCCGTCAGCGCGATTTTTCACCACAGTGGACGCCTTGTGCAGTTGGAATTACACGATTGATTGTTTGATTGATTTTAGTTTTAAGGCGCCGCAACTGCGGGGTTATTGACGCCTGCCTACAGAAGGTACATGTAAAGTAAAACTAAAAAACAAATTTTAAGATAAAATAAAAATATTTAAAATAACGAAATACATAAAAGAATAAGAGTACATTAAAAACAATAATAAGTTAATATTAAAAACATCATAACTTTTTGAGAAGGCCAGCCTTCTCAATAAATGTATGGACTTCGTGTCCCGGAGAGAAACTCCTCTCTCCCAATGCCAGGGAGAGACGGTAAGCACCGTCCGACCCGCGACACCGGGACAAAAATTGCACACGTAGGTCCCCAAGACTGGGACACTCGACCAGCAAGTGCCGCACAGTTAAGGGGACCAAACAATCATCACAGTAAGGAGGGTGGCCCCCCTCCATGAGGAACCCATGAGTATATAGAGTGTGACCATTACGCAATCGTGCCAAGGCAGTCTCCTTGGCAGTATCCGTGGAATTACACGAGGACGACCAACACCTGACGACCTTTATCACACCATACGGCCGCTTTCAACACTGCAGAGGTCCCATGGGTTTCTCGGCTACCGGTGACGCTTACTGTCTCCGCGGCGACCTGGCCCTGCAAGGTGTAGATAACTGCGTTAAGGTGGTTGACGACATTCTCCTCTTCGACGACGACTTCCCCACGCATCTCCAAAGTATTCACCAGATGCTCACTAGATGTCGCAAGTACGGGATCACACTTAACAAGGACAAGTTTGTGGTCGCCGCGCCTAGTGTGAACTTCTGGGGGTATAACCTCTCAGCTGAGGGCGTGGCCGCAGATGAGGACAGAGTCAGTGCCATCCGGGACTTCGCGACTCCCGCTAACTTGACTGACCTTCGCTCATTCATGGGCCTGGTGAACCAGCTGTCAGAACGCCGCTGCCGCCCAGCCACTCCGCCCCCTGATGAGCCCGAAAAGAACATTTACTTGGACACCTGATCACGACGAGGCCTTCAGTCGTGTCAAGACGGCGCTGCTTCGACCGCCGATTCTCGCTCACTTTGACCCAGCATTTCCAGTTATTCTTCAAAGTGACGCCTCTCGCCTCTACGGGCTTGGTTACACCCTTCTGCAAGACCATGGCCAGGGACGCACATGCCTCGTTCAGTGTGGTTCAAGATTCCTCGCTGACGCCGAGACCCGGTACGCCACCATTGAACTCGAGCTGCTCGCAGCCGCCTGGGCCATGTCGAAGTGCAGGCCTTACTTGATAGGTCTACAGAGCTTCACGTTGATGACGGACCACCGACCCCTGATCCCGATTCACAACCACTACACCTTAGACGCGGTTGAGAACCCTCGCCTCCAACGCCTCAAGGAGAAGGTTTCGCCCTACCTATTTACGGCCGTGTGGCGTGCTGGGAAGCAGCTCTGCATCCCCGATGCCCTGTCACGAGCCCCAGTTAGCCGCCCCACGCCAGAGGACGAGATGGTATGCTCCGAAGCCGTAGCACACCTCAGGAGCGTCGTGTCCCTCAACGCCATCAACCAGGATCAGGACCCTTCACACCTCGATCCGCCACACCAAGACGCCGATAGGACGATCCAGGAACTCCGAGCCGCAGCAGCGACAGACCCGTCGTACACCCGCCTACGGGACTGCGTGACGTCAGGATTCCCTCCTAATCGGTACACCCTGCACAACTCTCTACTCCCCTACTGGAAATTCCGTGACTGCCTGTACGCAGACGGGGAGCTGGTCCTGTATGGCTAGAGAATTGTGGTTCCTGCAGCCCACCGCCGCCGCACCCTTGCTCGGCTGCACGACAGTCACCGAGGTGTCGCAGCCACGAAGCGCCGGTCACAGCAGACTGTCTTCTGGCCAGGTATCGATGCCGACATTACCAGCACCGTCCAAGCCTGCGAGCCATGCCAGATCCTACAGCCCAGCCAGCAACAGGAACCACTACTGTGCGACGACCACCCCTCCAGGCCTTTCGAGTCCATCTCCGCAGACTTTTTCTCCGTCGCTGGGAAGTCGTTCCTGGTCAACGCGGACAGACTCTCCGGGTGGCCTGTGGTTGTCCCCTGCGGGGCCGATACTACCGCCACGCACATCATACGGCTCTTCTGCCGGTACTTCCGGGATGTTGGTGTCCCGCTCCGCCTCAGGACTGACGGCGGGCCCCAATTCACCAGCACTGCCTTCCGGAACTTCACGGAGCGCTGGGGTGTCTACCACGCGGTTTCTTCGCCGCATTACCCCCAGTCTAATGGCCACGCCGAGGCGGCCGTCAAGTCGGTGAAACACCTCATCCTCAAGACGGCGCCCAACGGCAACATCGACAGTGGAGACTTCGACAGGGGTCTCCTGGAGCTTCGCAACACCCCTAACTCCACGGGACGATCCCCTGGGATGACACTTTATGGACACCCGCTCCGCTCCTGTGTCCCTGCCCATCCTGAGTCCTTTTCAGAGGAGTGGCAGGCCCGCACAGAGGACTGTGATCGCCGAGCTGCCGCCCGTGCTGAGCAGGTCAAGGCTCAGTACGACCAGCATGCCCGCCCCCTACCCAGGCTGTGTGTCGGCCAGACCGTTCGTGTCCAGGACCCGACATCACACCGCTGGGACAAGGTCGGGTTGTTATGGGCTGCGGCACGACCAGGGACGTCGAGGTGCGTCTCCCTAGTGGGCGCGTCTGGTGGCGAAACCGTCGTTTCCTCCGACCCGTTCCAACCCCTAGTAACGACACCCTCCCTCACATCCCTGTGTCCCCTTGCTTGGACAAGAAAATCAAGTCCCCTTTCATTCACCCCCCCTGTGACCCCGCGTCGTTCTCAGAGGCTCAAAGAAAAGGAGTCCGCTCGAGACTAGCGCTACGAGCGTGAAGGGGGAGGGAGGTGTGGATATGTGATATGCATCCCTCTTTATAATTCCTACACATACATGCTATGCTGCAACACTGTGTGACACATGACAACAGCGCGCCCTGCGAGGCCGCTCCATGTAGTCAGTCGCTGTCCTGTCGTCTGATCGCTAACACCAGCCCTCCGCTGGTGTGATCAGACCTATCTCTTGTTCTTAGAATAAACCACCTACGGAAGATTGCTCGCTTCTCTTCTTGGATAACCTCCCCTCAACCACTCCGGTTTTCACTGCAACCCACGAGCACCAGTTTCTCCCTATTTCCTTTAAGGAAGGTAGTGGATCTTGGTTGTAAAGTGCCCTGCCAAAACTCTGGTGAGTCTATCAGGCAGCTCCTTGCACTACCCTTCCTCCCGGCACAGCACAGCCCAGCAATGTTTGAAACCCTGACTGTATAATACTAGAGGGAGAGAGAGAGAGACTGTATGCGTGTTAGAGAGAGGGGAGAGAGAGTGTGTGTGAGTGTGGGAGAGAGACTGTGTGTATGTGTTAGAGAGAGAGAGGGAGAATGTGTTAGAGAGAGAGGGAGAATGTGTGTTTGTGTGTGTGTGAGAGAGAGGTGTAAATTCAATATAAGGAAAGAGAGAATGAGAGAGAGAGAGTGTGTTAGGGAGAGAGAGAGTGTGTGTGAGAGAGAGTGCATGCATGTATAATGGCATGTCTATGATCTTACCGACTAATCACGCATGCGCTCCAATGGTCGTGTAGTCACAGCCAAAAATCTACCAAGATTTCAGCCAGAAACAGTTAAGTTAGGTTACATCAGATGAGGTTAGGTTAGGTTAGGTTAGGTTGGGTTAAATCAGATGAGGTTAGGTTAGGTTAGGTTAAATCAGATGAGGTTAGGTTAGAGGTGGGGTTTGGCTTAGTAACAGATGACATCAAGAAAAAAAGGTGTACCTAATAATGGACTTGAGTTGCGCGGTCGTTTTCAGAGACACCGACTATTTTTTCCTGGACTACAATAGCTGCTTGTTCTAATGGAGATTGTTTTATTTTGCGCAAACCCATAAACAAAAATAATAATAATAATAAAAAATATCCGAATTTCATGGTACCGTTTGCATTAAAAACACTGTTTGTCGATCAGAAAAAGCACTAAAACTTGTCCGGGAAAAATTGGTCAGGGTCTTATAGGTTTTAATGAAACCTAACCTAACCTTATAGGTTTCATTTAAGCCTAATTAAAGACCCTGACCAATTGTTCCCGGCCAAGTTTTAGTGTTTTTTCTGGTGGAGATTCAGTGTTTTTAATGCAAAACTTACCGTAGAATTTTTATTTTTAATTTTTTTAATGGGTTTGCGCAAAATAAAACAATCTCCATTAGAACAAGCAGCTATTGTAGGCCAGGAAAAAATAGGGTAATAATGGAGGAGAGTTTCACGTTCGTTTTCTGCGACACCAATTATTTTTTCTTGCCCTACAAAAGGTGCTTGTTCTAATGGTGCTAGTTTTTATTTTGCGCAAACCAAAAAATAAAAAAAAAAATAAAAAAAAAAAATAAAAAAATAAACCTAACCTAACCCATAGACCACTGTATACCTGGACTGCGCACGGAATATCGGCCTGTCGCACAAGGGGCTGAAGTCGGAGGGCCGCTCGGATTCATATATATATATATACGGATCATATAGACTGGTTTATCAGTATATGTGATATACTGTAATCTTCGTAAATGTTTGTTCTATAATATTATCAAATAAAAAACAGTAAAACACGCTTAAAAAAATGCCATTACGAGACAGAAGAAATATGCATGAACTGCATGAATCAATCGGGTAATTCACTTCAACTCTTCGCCATTTAAAACTTTGCGAGTCAACTTTTATCATGATGGGTAACAATAAAAGCGCAATTTTATTAGCTTTCCATTGCTATATTTCGTTATCTGATAAATTAATTAGAACTATGCATAAATTAGCGTTAACTAAATAAATAAAATCATCAATCGGGTAATTTTCCCGATTGATGATGTTATTTATTTAGTTAACGCTAATTTATATACGGTACTAATTAATTTATCAGAAAACGAAATATATAAGTAAATAAATAACATCATCAATCGGGAAAATTACCCGATTGATGATTTTATTTATTTATTTAACGCTAATTTATGCATGGTTCTAATTCATTTATCAGATAACGAAATATAGCAATGGAAAGCTAATAAAATTGCGCTTCTATTGATACCCACTCATGATAAAAGTTGACTCGCAAAGTTTTAAATGGCGAAGAGTTACGTGAATATTAAGTACATGCATATTTCTTCATAGTCTCGTAATGGCATTTCTTTAGCGTGTTTTACTGTTTTTTATTTGATAATATTATAGAACAAACATTTACGAAGATTACAGTATATTATATATACTGATAAACCAGCCTATATGATAGTCCATAGACCACTATATCTCTTTGTAGGGCGCCCCGCAGGCCCCTATGCAGCCCCGCAATTCAAAACATTGTCGCGTGAACAGTCCAGGTATACAGTGGTCTATGCCTAACTTTATGTTTTAATGAAACCTAACCTAACCTTACAGGTTTTAAAGAAACCTAACCTAACCTTAACCACAAAATATACTTTTTTTTTTGGGGGGGTTGGGGGGGTTTGCGCAAAATAAAAGTAGCACCATTAGAACAAGCACCTATTGTAGGCCAAGAAAAAATAGTTGGTGTCTCTGAAAACGAACGTGAAACTCTCCTCCATTATAACCATAAATAGTCGTTGTCTCTGAAAACTACCGCGCAACTCTCGTCCATTATTACCAAAAAGAAAATGATCCATACTACGGCAGTGCGAAGCGGAGAGGTTTGCGGGGCGGGCCGGGCGGTGTGGGGCGGGCATGTCAACAAACATTGATTTCCGACAAAAACGAGAGCCAGATTAATTCAAAACATCAAAACTATTCAGGAAATCCAAGTTTCGGCCTCGAAGTCGGTGACCTCGAATGCCCACTGCCGAAATTTTAGCCCACTATTGAGTCTTGGCAAAGAGGACCACTTGACCCCTTTGGCGAATACAGAGAGATAGTATTTTAGTAGTAGTAGTAGTAGTAGTAGTAGTAGTAGTAGTAGTATAGTAGTAGTAGTGGTGGTAGTAGTAGTAGTAGTAGTGGTAGTAGTAGTAGTGGTAGTAGAGTAGTAGTAGTAGTAGTAGTAGTAGTAGTAGTAGTAGTAGTAGTAGCAGTAGTAGTAGTAGTAGTGGTAGTAGTAGTAGTAGTAGTAGTAGTAGTAGTAGTAGTAGTAGTAGTAGTAGTAGTAGTAGCAGTAGTGGTGGTAGTAGCAGCAGACAGTACACATAGGCACTAGAGAGAGACAGAGAAGGAGAGAAGAGAGAGAGAGAAGAGAGAGAGAGAGAGAGAGAGAGAGAGAGAGAGAGAGAGAGAGAGAGGAGAGAGAGAGAGAGAGAGAGAAAAAAAAAAAAAAAAGATAGACTTGCATATCACTTTATCAGAAAAATTGTATAATATATTGGGTAATAATGGAGGAGAGTTTCACGTTCATTTTCAGAGACACCAACTATTTTTTCTTGGCCTACAATAGGTGCTTGTTCTAATGGTGCTTGTTTTATTTTGCGCAAACCAAAAAAAAATGAAAAAAAAAATGAAAAAAAAAATTGAAACCTAACCTAACCTTATGTTTTAATGAAACCTAACCTAACCTTACAGGTTTTAAAGAAACCTAATCTAACCTTAACCACAAAATATATATATATATATTTTTTTTTTTTGGTTTGCGCAAAATAAATCTAGCACCATTAGAACAAGCACCTATTGTAGGCCAAGAAAAAATAGTTGGTGTCTGAAAACGAACGTGAAACTCTCCTCCATTATAACCAAAATATTACCCGATTCTATACGTCATGTTAGGAAAAATGTTCTTATTTTAGGGTTATTTAATGGTTTATTTACGTTGCCTGTATACCTGCAGCTGCCTAAGTGTCTACAGTTACCTTGTGCACTGTCCTGTAGCCGACAATCCACGGGAAATGGGTCAAAACAGCTAAAATACACGACTGTTTCGGCAAAGTATCAAAATATTTCCCGATTCTATACGCCATGTTAGGAAAAATGTTCTTATTTTACCTTATTTTAGGGTTATTTAAGGGTTTATTTAGGTTGCCTGTATACCTGTAGCTGTCTAAGTATCTACAGTTACCTTGTGCACTGTCCTGTAGCCGTTAGTCCTGTAGAAATTGGTCAAAACAGCTAAAATAACGGACTGTTTTGCTCGCCGTCCGGTTTCTGGGTCCAAACCAAACAACTGATTACAAAGTCATAGGGATGTGCACCGGTTTTCGGTATACCGAAATACCGGTATTTTAGCACCGGTATTACCGGTATTACCGACATTTTTGTTTTCGGTATACCGGTATCGGTATTGGTATTGCATCGGTAAACCGGTATCGGTATTGGTGGTGCATCGGTATACCGGTATCGGTATATTATTTGGTCGGTATTGGATTTCGGTATGGTGTTTTGTTCTCGCAACGGACCGGACTGCCGAGACACGTATGGTAGCGTAACGCTCATTGGCTCAGAGCCTCAGAATCTGAGGCGCGTGTTATCATTGGCCGATTACAGCTCAGCTGACAATGCCGCTCTGCCAACCTCCCTCCCTCCCTCTACCCCTGAGGGAAGAGTCCCCCCGCAAGACCATCACAGAAAACGGATCATTACATATCACACAGGCGTCACTATACAAATCTAGCCTAGATAAAATTTTCATTATTGTTATTATTATTATTATTATTATTATTATTATTATTATTATTATTATTATTAGTCTACTATTATTATGGTTAATACTGGCATCATCATTTTAATTATTGTTATTATTATTATGATCCAAATTATTATTGTTATTTTATTATTATTATTATTATTATTATTAATATAATTATTTCAAAGATATGTGTGTGTGTGACTGACTGTGTATTCATCTTCATCTAGTTGTATTTTTACAGGTCCCGGCTGGGACATAAATCGGGAAAAATTACCCGATTTCATGATGTTATTTATTTAGTTAACGCTCATTTATGCATGCTTCTAATTCATTTATCAGAAAACAAAATGTATGAATGGCAAGCTAATGAAATTCCGCTTCTATTGATATTATCCATGTAAAAAGTTTTCGCGCAAAATATTAAATGGGAGCTGGAGTTGGTAAATATTAAGTTCATGCATATTTTTTGAGTCTCATAATGGCCTTTCTTTAGTGTGTTTTACGGTTTTTTATTTGATAATATTATAGAACAAACATTTCCGAAGATAACAGTATATCTTTTATACTGATAAACATATATTTGGTAGGGGAAAATTACCATAAGCTGGCAAACACGGGCGGCAAGTGGAGTTTGTTGGTCCTCCAACTCGCATTTCCCGCGCCTGTCGCAGCCACAACAAGGGCTGTGACGTCACGTGCAAGACACCTATTATACAACATGTGATTGCAAACTCCAATCGTGTTGTTGCTGTCGTTGGTCACTGGTCAAAGTGCCTCGGGGTAGACCACGTTCCGTGTGATTCCAACCCTTTGTGTTCCGTGTGATTCCAACACACATACACACTCACACACGCACACAAACGTCCATGAGTCTACTGAGTTTGTGGAATGCGGCAAGACGTTATCGCAGTTTTTCCTGGAATCTAATACTCCTAAAGTGTTTTTAGCCCAAAACCCCCCTTCAGAATGATTCAATCGACATGGGACTAAACCGCTTACCACCTACGATTTATTTGCGATTTTTTGAGCCTACTCTCATCAAAATTGAATTTACAGTTTCGGCTACCCAAAACAGACAGACAAGACACACACACACACACACACACACACACACACACACACACACACACACACACACACACACACACACACACACACAGAGAGACACACGGCTACTCCTATAGTATATTAGATTACTGATGCAAAAAAAAAAATGGCCTACGCCAAATAACATTTTATTTTAGGGGGGTCTATGCTGTACAGTAGGGGTTAAGAATTGTAAAAAAAAGAAGAAATGGCCTACGCCACATAAAACTTTATGTTAGGGGGGTCTATGCTGTACGGTAGGGGTTACGAATTGTAAAAAAAAGAGATGGCCGACGCCAGGGGCGGATTTATGGTGTGCGAGGCCCAAGGCCGGTACGTGGGAGTGCGGGGCCCTGAATGAAAGGTGGGGTAAAATTCTAGAGTCCTTTCCAGCCCTTATTAGTTTCTTTTTTCTCCAGACCTTCACAGATCCCTTCAGATACCTCTAAAACGTAATTATAAAGTGGGGGAGAGATGCCCCCTTCAACGCCCCCTCCCCCCTATATTACCCCCACCCTGGCCCCCAAAATAAAATTTCTAACCTAACCTCATTACCACCTAACAAATAACCTCCTAACGAGATATAAGGGTGGGAAAGGACTAAAATTTTACCCGGTTAAGTTAGGTTAGTAATTTATTTTTCATTTTTTAATCTCTCCCCCACTTTGTTATTACGTTTTAGAGGTATCTGAAGGGATTTGTGAAGATCTGGATAAAATAAAACCACTAATAAGGGCGGGAAAGGACTCTAGAATTTACCAAATGTGGTTCAGATTTCATTAGTTTAATTGAAACTTTTTCCACCCATATTTTACATTATTTTGATACTAATTTGTGGCATATTATGGTACATGCAATGTAACAGTGTTCGAGCAAATAAGAAATTTCCAGCATTCAGATTTTCATTGAAAACATATTTTTTCCTCTGGGGTGCGGGGCCTAGGCCTTAGTTTACTCGGTCCCCCTTAAATATGTCAATGGCCGACGCCACAGAGAACTTTATTTTACGGGGGTCTATGCTGTACTGTGGTCTGTGGTAACCCGGGAGTCACACTAGCCCTGTGTCCCGGGGTAACGGGTTCTCACCCACCACAGGCTTTAAGGACTAATGCCACGGAGATGAGCACCGCATGCCACACGCAGCTAAGCGTATGCTCCCATTATTACCTTACCTTTCCCATGCTGTACGGTAGGGGTTAATAATTGTAATAAAGAAATGGCCGACGCTATAGGAAACTTTATTTAAGGAGGGGGGCGATGCTGTAGAGGTTAATATAATTGTCTGAGAATGGACAAGTAAAAAAACACACGAAAAAAAAAAAATACCGATACCGGTAATACCGGTATTCCTGTACGGTATCGGTATACGGGTATCATAATTGATACCGGTGTAAGGACGTACCGGTATTACTCCCGCAAACCGGTATCGGCAATACCGGTATTTTCTTGATACAGCACAACCCTACAGTGTAATGGCGTTTGCGTCACTCTCTGAACGGTGTTGTGTGCCAAGACACTACGCACCACCTCGATAACGAACTCTTCTAAGGTTTGATTTTCCCCTGTCTTCAGAGTGTAGAGATGTGGCTGTTGAGAATCGTCATATCAAGGAGGTGGAAAAACATCTTATAGCATTTCATTGTTCTTCTAGCACACTCAACACTTGAAATCACGGCATCAGATTTGTTTACCTGTCTCATGTTTATGTTATAGTCCATCACTGCTTCAGGTTTGTCGATGTACTTCTTTTTGTAGTCGTATGATTTTGAAGTCTGCATGATGGGTCGATGGACACTGGAGAGCAGGTTGACATCTCTTTTGTCCATCCATCCAGGACATGACGATGAAGTTGTTGGTTGTGAAATAAGTGCACTCGCGTTTCTTGACACGGGGGAATGTTTGCATATGTTTGCGGCCCCTCTTGACGGTACCACAAACACCTGTGTTGCGCCTGAAGAGGTAATCAGCGAGTAGGGGGCTTGTATACCAGTTACCAATGTACTATATATGGCCTCGCCCCACGTACCTCCCAATCAGTGCCTTGATCACTTCACCTGAGACTCCATATTGCCTGTCCTCACCAATCTCTGTCTGCTGGCCAGTGTAGAGAAGCATATCCTGTATGTACCCCGTTTGACAGTCGCACATCACAAAGAGTTTGAAGCCAAAACGGTGACGTTTGCTTGGTATGTATTGCCGGAAACTGAGATTGCCTCGCCACAGTACCAAGCTCTCGTCGATCACAGGTTTCTGGTTGGGATTGAATGGTGACGAGAACTTGCCCTTGAGGTGGTCAAAAACAAGCCTAATCCTTCTCATAACGTCGTAGCTCTCTCTCGTGGCAGGATCGAGGTTATTAAAGAAATGCAAGTTCCCCATGATTTCGTAGAACCTGTTCTTTGACATTATTTGGCCAAAAATGGGGGTAGCAACTAGGGGGTCGGTTGACCAATATTTTCTTGCATTAGATTTTTTTACCACTCCCATCAGAAGGACGACACAAATGAAGGAGTAAAATTCTTTGACATCAATATCCTTCCAATGGTAAAGTCGAGTGTATGTTGTCTGCACCTTCGCCCCCATTCTGAAATGATTGTAGGAGTTTGTTAGCCCCACTATTGTTTCTAGGAGGGCCACTGGGAAGAAATGCTATATATAGTCTGCACATATTGACTCAGGAGTGAGTTCAGGGACATTGACCCCTGCGATGGCCTCGTCGAGGAAGGGTGTGAATGGGTTGGGGTGAAGCTACTCCCATCCTCCCACTCCCACACAAAGTCAGTTTCACCCCCTGTGTTCGTCGATTCAGGGTCAGGCACGTCGTGATGTGCAGGAATATTACCTCCCCTGCGGCGCCCCCTACCACGTGAAGCCCTACGCTGGGATGACGCTGCCTTCCCCTTCCATTTCCCTGTTGCTGCACCCGCACTCGTACCAGGTTGTGGGGTTGTAGGAAGAGAAGGTGTTGGTGTGTCAAGGCGAGGTGGTGACGGCATGTCGGCATCAGCGGGGAAGGGAGAGGAAGGGGCAGACCCTTGGGTGATAAAGAGGCCCAGCACCACTCACTTTCGTTCGCTTGTTCTGAGGTGGGCTTTCTGGTAACGATTTTCGTTGCATGGTCACTGGACTGGTCAGCCATGTGGGCACCGATGATGTCTGGGGTTCGTTCACACCCTCTTCATCTCGCCTTTTGAAGGTGGAGGCGACGCATAGGGGCCGATGCTTTCCGGTAAACATCGTACACCATCTTGCGTGGCGAGGGTACCTCACTCTCCTCACCACTCGACGACGGTTCTGATGATTGCACGTAGTCCCGGTCATCACAAGAGTCGTCAAAAGAGTCGTCAGAATCAAAGTCACTTAGGTTCTCCCTAAAAACTTCTTCAACCAACTCAAGAGTCTGTCAAAGTTCGCTTTCTGGGACGAGACATAATAGCGCTTGTGGTGACAAAACATACTGAAACACCATCAATCTCTTATCCCTATAGTCACCTACGCACACCTTAGGATTCGTTTTGCACCAAACAATTTGAGTCGAGTCGAGTCAATTCGAATCACAACGAGTCTTCACTCGTTATGACAATTACTCTCCTTGACTCGACTCAACTCGACTCGCTTGGTGTAAGTGCAGCCTTATCCACATGCTATACTTCTGCCACATCGCTCATAGGGTGCATGTGTAACCCTATGTGGAAATGGAAAATAATAAGTGAATAGTTTTGCCGAAATGAATTTTTGATTATGCTGATGTAAATCTACGTCGCTGGCACTGGGGGTGACACGCCCTGCCTACGTCGATCTACGTCGCTGGCACTGGGGGTGACACGCCCTGCCTACGTAGATCTATGTCACTGGCACTGAGGGTGACACGCCCTGCTACGTAGATCTACGTCGCTGGCACTGGGGGTGACACTCCCTGCCTACGTAGATCTACGTCGCTGGCACTGGGGATGACACGCCCTGCCTACGTAGATCTACGTCGCTGGCACCCGACGGGTTAAGGCTTTAAACTCCCAACTAAAGCCAAATCTGCATTAAAAAAGTGTCCGCGGCAAGGGAAGAACAGAGGCGATGCAGGTCACAAGAGGAAGAAGAGTGTGGCGGACGTAAACACTTGTCTCTCGCCTCCCTATAGACAACATGTCATTATCTCCAAAAGTAATGATTTGCGACGGAAGCTCATAGAGAGAATGTTTCCTAGAATCCAATAAGGTAAACAGAAACCACACTCCCAATTGTGTAGGCAATTTCGGTCCTAGTGTAAAATAATACCCAATATAGGCACGATAAATAGGTACATACAAGGTAATTTTCCCAGGGAGGCCTACCCATGCATATATAGGCCTACCCATGCATAATAGGAAAAGCAGGGGGCTACAGACACATACTGGGCATGTGAGAGAGAGAGAGAGAGAGAGAGAGAGAGAGAGAGAGAGAGAGAGAGAGAGAAGGAAGAGAGAGAAGAAGAGAGAGACTCCATTGGCGTGGTATACGTATTTCCGCCAAAATACAGACTTGTGTCGCGCGCGCTGATTGGTTAGGTGGCACTAAGAAGGGTTGGCCTTCTGTCCCCTTACACGAGGCTCAGATGACGCCCGAAAATGCTTCTTTAGTAATCTTCTTAGCCCGGTATAACTAAGTCGGTCTTAGGACGCTAAGAGGGTGTAGTTTAGAGCCCCTTCGAAAATACCCACCCGGATCTGACAGGATCTGAGCAGTAAACACCGGCGAATAGGGCCAAAGGGGTTTTAAGTGTCTAAAAAGAGGATATATACATGACATTAGGCGTAGTTGTATCATAGTTTATCAAATATCGATATTAAGAGATAACTTGTAACACGGGCATTTTATATTGAACAGCGATCTGCGTCATTTTGTGTCTTTGGTTATAATGGACGAGAGTTTCGCGGTCATTTTCAGAGACACCAACAATTTTTTCTTGGCCTACAATAGGTGCTTGTTCTAATGGTGCTTGTTTTATTTTGCGCAAACCAAAAAAAAAAAAAAAATTAAACCTAACCTAACCTTATGTTTTAATGAAACCTAACCTAACCTTAAAGGTTTTAATGAAACCTAACCTAACCTTACAGGTTTTAATGAAACCTAACCTAACCTTAACCACAAAATATATATATATATTTTTTTTGGCGCAAAATAAAAATAAAACAATCTCCATTAGAACAAGCACCTATTGTAGGGCAAGAAAAAATAGTTGGTGTCTCTGAAAACAACCGCGAAACTCTCGTCCATTATAACCGAAGACACAAAATACCACAGATCGCTGTTCAATATAAAATGCCCGTGTTACAAGTTATCTCTTAATATCGATATTTGATAAACTATGATACAACTACGACCTAATGTCATGTATATATCCTCTTTTTAGACACTATTGAAACCCCTTTGGCCCTATTCGCCGGTGTTTACTGCTCAGATCCGGTGTTTACTGTTCAGATCCGGTCCGATCCGGTGTTTTTATGGACCGCGCCAACTCTAGCTTGGCGTTGCACAGTAAAGGAGTTATCTAATGTGGGCGAAACGACTCCACCGAGTGGGCGAACTGAATTTGGGCGAAACGACCTTTTGGTGGGCGAACTGACATGTGGACGAAATGACCGGATATCCCAAAAAAAACTGATTTATACTCACATTTCCTTCCTCCTCTGGAAATCCACGGCTGACATGGCCTATTTAATACCTCTCACATAGCCTACCATGTCTATAACACCACTATAACACTTAAGTGACACTCCTAACCATTAGAAACAAGAGTTATAGGTGGTTATAGGAGGAGGAACACAGGCGGCTTCACACAAGTTCACAGTTCAGACAATGTTGTTGTGAACACTACGAACATATTTTTTTCTTTTTTTTATAAGTTATGTGTGTGTGTGTGTGTGTGTGTGTGTGTGTGTGTGTGTGTGTGTGTGTGTGTGTGTGTGATTAGAGGCCTCTTCCATTTGTGCCAAATTTGCAGGAAACCCGTTCTTTCAGTTCAAGGTTGGGTTCACTTCCTGGTTCTGGGTTCGCGTGTCACAAATGGAACGCAAAAACCCCGTTTTTTGGGGTCCTACTAAATAACGTCTACTAGCGTACCACTAGCGTCTAAAACCCCTAAATTGATCACTGTTTAATGTATTTCCTATTTAAAACACACCCTCATCGCTTTTTACAGCATATCCGATTTTTTAGCATTTTCGTACCAACCGCTGGGCTCACAACCGAGAAGTCCCGGGTTCGATCCCCGCGGCGGAGCGAAGATAGATGGGTGGTCTTTCTTAAAACCCGAGCCCCTGTCCACCCAGCAGTGAATGGGTACCGGGTGTTAGCCGGGGTTTGTGACCACCCTCAATCCCGGGGTGGCGGCTTCCCCCAACACTAACTTATTATTATATATTAAGCTGCAGCGGTAGATCACTATGGCTCTGAGGAATTATCCTCTAAACAAAAAACAAACAAACAAACAAACAAAACAACCCCACACCGATCAGGGGTCTAACAGTAAAGTCGCCAGGCGCCATATATTACGAATTATAGCATTACTACTGATTCTTACGTGCCACTGAAGATGATACACAGTAGTTTATATCATGTCTGTATAATCTATCCTGTTTCAGCGTTGTTTTATGCCTTGTAGCTGCGAGTATAGACGGTTTCAAATTTCGCTACGTTTTTATTTCGGGCGACGACGACGTAGGGAGGAGACTCAGTAAATAAACACTAGATGGTGACTTTATTGTTGGTGGCCACTCTGGTGATAGTTTTGTCATTTGTTCATTTAGAGCCATACTATGACACAGATGAAGACACAAAATGACACAGACTCTCCAGATAGCCCCTTCTAACTTTCCTGAAACCATGGATGTAGAAATGTAAGTATTAACGCCACCACACGTCTGTAAACAGAAAAAAAAGTTGTGTCCTAGCGACTTAACTGTTATCTACGGTAGTGGGATGCCGTCAAAATATAAAATTCAAAGTAAGCAGCCATTCTTCATGATTATTATCGAATGTGTTCTGCGCGTTAGGCATAGGACCGACGCAGCCAATATTTACGTCCGTTACTGTATATACGCATCATATAGACTGGTTTATCAGTATATATGATATACTGTAATCTTCGTAAATGTTTGTTCTATAATATTATCAAATAAAAAACAGTAAAACACGCTAAAGAAACGCTAAATGAAATATGCATGAACTTCAACTTCACTTCAACTCTTCGCCATTTAAATCTTTCCCTGATAATGATAAAAATAGAAATAGTGAGATAATTTGCGTGTGAGAGTAAGGTATTGTCTCACTCGATGACGCTTGTAGAGACAAAACCCATACAGTATCTACTTTGCTGTCCTTCCCTTGCTCCATTTACCCCCATTAATAATGGCCGACGCTATAGGGAAACTTTATTTAAGGAGGGGGGCGATGCGTAGAGGTAACATAATTGTATGAGAAGGGACAAGTAAAAAACACACGAAAAAAAAAAATACGATACCGGTAATACGGTATTCCTGTACGTAATCGGTATAAGGGTTCATAATTGATACCGGTGTAAGGACTACCGGTATTACTCCCGCAAACGGTATCGGCAATTACGGTATTTTCTTGATACAGCACACCCACAGTGTAATGGCGTTTGCGTCACTCTCTGAACGGTGTTTGTGTGCCAAGAACACTACGCACCACCGCGATAACGAACTCTTCTAAGGTTTGATGTTCCCTGTCTTCAGAGTGTAGAGAATGTGCGTTGAGAATCGTCATATCAAGGAGGTGGAAAACACCTTATAGCATTTCATTTTTCTTCTAGCACACTCAACACTGAAACACGGCCATCAGGATTTGTTTACCTGTCTCATTGGTTTAGGTTATAGGTCCATCAACGCTTCAGGGTTTGTCGATGTACTTTTCTTTTTGTAGTCGTATGATTTTGAAGTCTGCATGAGGGTCGATGGACACTGGGAGAGGCAGGGTTGACATCTCTTTCGTCCATCCCATCCAGGACATGACGATGAAAGGTTGTGGTTGTGAAAAATAAGTGCACTCGCGTTCTTGGAACGGGGAATGTTTGCATATGTTTGCGGCCCCTCTTGACGGTAACCACAAACACCTGTGTTGGCGCAAGAAGAGGTAATCAGCCGAGTAGGGGGCTTGTATACCAGTTACCATGTACTATATATGGCCTCGCCACGTACCTCCAATCAGGCTGACACTTCACCTGAGACTCCATATTGCCGTCCTCACCAATCTCTGTCTGCTGTGGCCAGTGTAGAGAAAGCCTATCTGTATTGACCCCGTTTGACAGTCGCAATCACAAAGAGTTTGAAGCCAAAACGTGACGTTTGCTGGTATGTATTGCCGGAAACTGAGATTGCCTCGCCACAGTAACAAGCTCTCGTTCGATCACAGTTCTGGTTGGGATAGAATGGTGACGAGAACTTGCCCTTGGAGGTGGTCAAAACAAGCCTAATCCTTCTCCATAACGTCGTAGCTCTCTCTCGTGGCAGGATCGAGGTATTAAAGAAATGCAAGTTCACCAATGATTTCGTAGAACTGTTTTCTTGACATTATTTGGCCAAAAATGGGGGTAGCAACTAGGGGGTCGGGTGACCAATACTTCTTGCATTAGACTTTTTTACCATTCCATCAGAAGGACGACACAAATGAAGGAGGTCAAATTCTTTGACATCAAATAATCCTTTCCAATGGTAAAGTCGAGTGTATGTTGTCTGCACCTCGCCCCCATTCTGAAATGATTTTAGGAGTTTGTTAGCCCCACTATTGTTTCTAGGAGGGCCACTGGAAGAAATGCTATAATAGTCTGCACATATTGACTCAGGATGAGTTCAGGGACATTGACCCTGCGATGCCTCGCGGAGGAAGGGTGTGAATGGTTGGGGTGAAGATACTCCCATCTCCCACTCCCACACAAAGTCAGTTTCACCACCTGGTCGTCGATTCCCAGGGTCAGGCACGTCGTGATGTGCAGGAATATTACCTCCCCTGCGGCGCCCCTACCACGTGAAGCCTCCGCCGATGACGCTGCCTTCCCCTTACATTTCCCTTGTTGCTCGCCTGCACCCGCACTCGTACCAGGTTGTGGGGTTGTAGGAAGAGGAAGGTGTGGTGTGTCAAGCGAGGTGTGGACGGCATGTCGGCCATCAGCGGGGAAGGGAGAGGAAGGGGCAGACCATTGGGGTGATTAATTATAAAGAGGCCCAGCACCACTCATTTCGTTCGCTTTGGTTATGAGGTGGGCTTCCTGGTAACGATTTTCGTTTGCATGCGTCACTGGGACTGGTCAGCCATGTGGGCACCGATGATGTCTGGTGGTTCGTTCACATCTCTCATCATCGCCTTTGAAGTTGAGGCGGACGCATAGGGGCCGTATGCTTTCCGTAAATTCACATCGTACACCATTCTTGCGTGGCGAGCGGTACCTCCATCTCCTCACACTCGACGACGGTTACTGATTGATTGCAACGTAGTCCGGTCATCACAAGCGTCGTCAAAAAGATTCGTCAGAATCAAAGTCACTTAGTTCTCCCTAAAAATTCTTCAACCAATCAAGACGTCTGTCAAAGTTCGCTTTCTGGGACGACGACATATTAGCGCTTGTGGGACAAAACATACTGAAACTACCATCCAATCTCTTATCCTATAGTCACCTACGAACACTTAGGATTCGTTTTGCACCAAACAATTTGAGTGCAGTCGAGTCAATTCGAATCACAACGAGTCTCACTCGTTATGACAATTTTACTCTTCCTTGACTCGACTCAAGCGACTCGCTTGGTGTAAGTCAAGCCTTATCCACATGCTATACTGCTGCCACCATCGCATCATAGGGGCATGGTAACCCTATGTGGAAATGGAAAATAATAACGTGAATAGTTTGCCGAAATGAAATTTTATATGCTGAGTAAATCTACGTCGCTGGCACTGGGGGTGACACGCCTGCCTAGTTCGACTACCGGTCGCTGGCACTGGGGGTGACACGCCCTGCTACGTAGATCTATAGTCACTGGCATGAGGGGTGACACGCCTGCTACGTAGATCTACGTCGCTGGCACTGGGGTGACACTCCCTGCCTACGTAGATCTACGTCGCTGGCACTGGGGATGACACGCCCTGCTACGTAGGATCTACGTCGCTGGTCACCCGACGGGTAAGGCTTTAAACTCCCAAATAAGCCAAATCGCATTAAAAGTGTCCGCGGCAAGGGAAAGAACAGAGGCGATGACAGGTACAAGAGGAAGAGAGTGTGGCGGACGTAAACACTTGTCCTCGCCTCCTATAGACAACAGGTCATTATCTCCAAAATAATGATTTGCGACGGCAAGACTAATAGAGAGGAATTGTTCCTAGAATCCAATAAGGTAAACAGAAACCACACTCCCATTGTGTAGGCACTTCGGTCCTGTGTAAAATAATACCCAAATAGGCACGATAATAGGTACATACAAGGTATTTTCCCAGGGAGGCCTACCCATGCATAATAGGAAAAGCAGGGGGCTACAGACACATACTGGGCATGTGTAAAGGTACGGCACACATTAAATATATTAATAAATTCGCCCAATATTATCCAGGTATTTCAGCCCAAAACAAAAAAAACCTGTTTACGGTCCATTTCGCCCACATGTCAGTTCGACCACAAGGTCAGTTCGCCCAAAATGTAGAGTTTGTTTCACCCACACTCAAGCGTCAGTTCGCCCAACTAAAGTGGAGTCGCCCACAAGTATTATTAAAAAAGCACAATCATGTAGTAAAAAACTTATTAAACCAAATGAGGAACCATACAAAGAATAAAATGTATGAAAACTGATGTGATAGTTCTAAAAGTAAAATAAAAAAACCAGTGAATTTTGAGCATTCATGTAAAAATTGCATGTAATTAAAATTATTATGAAGCTTATGGTCCATTTGAATATGAGCAAGCCTTGATAAGTTGTAATGCGGATCTCTCACCCTCATATATTCATCCCAAAGAATGACCAATTTATTTGCCGTTCCCGTATCGTCTTCATTAGGATCCTTCGGAGCTTCTTTCCGACACCAGCCTTATCTGTAATGTGTTAATTTAGACTCTTTATGCAGAAGGCTTACCAAAAGATAGAATTGGAGGCTACTTCTACATGCTGCACACTTATTGAATCGGTTGTGCCACTAGATATATGAATATAGAAATACAACCCCCCACATTTGACGCCAACTCTGGTACATAAAAAAACACCGGATCTGACCGGATCTGAGCAGTAAACACCGGGGAGGGGGGGGCGGGAGGGGGCATTTGCGAAACACTACTAAGGACCATCTTAGGGACTAAGACCATCCTTAGCGCTAGTTGGACATTTCGAAGCAAATTCGCTCCGCCTAAGGACAGTGCAGCGAGTGTAAACTACGGCAGGGTTTGGGGTTCGTATTAGCCCGCAATTTTCTTCGTTCACCATAGCAACAATGGTTATTATTATGGTTATTATGATCTCTTTTTAGACTGTATATAGTATATTAGGCTGTAGTAGAATACACTAGAAAAATATATTATATATATATATTATATAATATATATATATTATATATATATATATATATAATATATATATATATATATATATATATATATATATATATATATATATTATATATATATTATAATACTATATATATAGGTGTAGGGCTATATATATACTATATATATTAGGGGTGGGAGGGGTGGAATAGATATGATTTGCGACAGAAACGGTTAGCAGATTAATTCTTAACATATCAAAACTCACCAGATCAAAAAGTTTCGTTATTCACGAAATCATCACATACGGGCTATGCTATGTGTTGTGGAGGATTGAAAAGGGGGAAGGAAAGAATGAAGGAGGCTGAGATAGAAAATAATAGAAGAAAAAAAGGAGGAGAGAGAGAGAGAGAGAGAGATACTGAGGACCGAAGACGGGAGAGAGAGAGAGAAGAAGAGAGAGAGACGAGAGAGAGAGAGAGAGGAGATGAGAGAGAGAGAGAGAAGAGGAGAGAGAGAGAGAGAGGAGATGACGAGAGAGAGAGAGAGAGAGGGGGGGGGGGGGGGGCGTCCGAGAGTCATGACGGTAGGCGGGTTAGACACGACGACGGCAGGACCTTAGCCTTTACCATTAAGAGGGGATCAAATACCCATAATTTGCGAACGAGAGCAGGGACGAGGTGGCGGTCACGGTTGGAACACGGATATCCCTGTGGGTCTTCACGCAAACTTCGATGAATTTTTTATTACATTCCTAATCTGGAGGGATTAAAAGATATGTATAAAAATTTTCTTGCAATATGTATTTAAGTATAATTATAGATTATTAGGTATTACATATGCGAATAAGTGATTTTACTGACAATAATTAAGGAGGTGCAAGATAGAGGGTTGGTAGCGGCTAGAGGCCGTCGGCCATCATGAGGCGCGCCAGAACCGCAGGACGGTTCTCTTACCGCTAGTTTCACATGAGCGGTAGAGAAACTTACGTATACACGCCTTATGTTAATTAACTTCATAAATATATATTTCATCAACCTCTAAAGCCGATCGCAAACGTTTCTGTTGATTGTTTTTGATGAGTATAAGGGCCAAAATTCGCATTATAACACTATTTTAGTCGTACGGCTGGCTAGCAGTTTGACGGCAGCACTGTTGCCACTAGATTGTCCGCAGGCGTGATATCTCAACCACCTCCACGTCGACTCTACAGTACAAATTGAAAGTATGCCGCTCGTCGTTTACACTCGCTTTTAGTCTCTACGCCTTCAACTCTCGGTACGGGCCAGAGACTCCCTCGGCGCAGGTGGACACTGCACACTGTGACTGCTAGAGAAATACATATCTGGCAAATCAAGGAGAAGGAAGAGGAGGTGAGAAGAAATAATAGAAGAAAAAAAAGGAGAGAGAGACGAGAGAGAGAGAGAGAGTGTGATGAGAGAGGAGAGGCCGAGAGAAGACGAGAGAGAGAGAGAGGATAGAGGCAGAGAGAGGCGAGGGCCGGAGCATTGAGAGAAGAGAGAGAGAGAGGACTCCATTGGCGTGGTATACGTATTTCCAGCCAAATACAGATTGGTACGCGCGCGCTGATGTTGGTTAGGTGGCACTAAGAAGGGTTGGCCTTCTGTCCCCCTACACGAGGCTAGATGACGCCGAAAAGCTTCTTTAGTAATCTCTTAGCCCGGTAGAACTAAGTCGGTCTTAGGACGCTAAGAGGGTGTAGTGTAGAGGCCCTTCGAATACCCACCGGATTGACAGGATCTGAGCAGTAACACCGGGAATAGGGACAAAGGGTTTTTAAGTGTCTAAAAGAGGATATAACATGACATTTAGGCGTAGTGTATCATAGTTTCACAAATATTCCCCGATATAAGAGATAACTTGTAACACGGGCATTTTATATTGAACAGCGGATCTGCGTCAGTTTGGGTTGTGGTTATAATGGACGAGAGTTTCGCGGTCATTTTTCGAACACCAACAATTTTTTCTTGGCTTACAATAGGTGCTTGTTATAATGGTGCTTGTTTATTTGCGCAAACCAAAAAAAAAAAAAAAATTAACTAACCTAACCTTATTTTTAATGAAACCTAACCCGAACCTCTAAATGTTTTAATGAAAAACCTAACCAACCTTACAGGTTTTGAATGAAAAACCTAACCTAACCTTCAACCACAAAATATATATATATATTTTTTTTGGCGCCAAAATTTAAAATAAAACAATCTCAATAGAACAACGAACTATTGTAGGGCAATTAAAAAAAAAAAGAGTTGGTGTCTTGAAAAACAACCGCGAAACTCTCGTCCATTTATAACCGAAGACACAAAATAACACAATCGATGTTCAATATAAAATGCCAGTGTTACAATTCATCTCTTAATATCGAAATTTGAGAAACTATGAGACAACTACGCCTAATGTCATGATTATCCCTTTTAGACACTATTGAAACCCCTTTGGCCCTATTTCGCGGTGTTTACTCGCTCAGATCCGGTGTTACTGTTAGACGGTCCGATCGGGTTTTATGGATCACCGCGCCAACTCTAGTTTTTTCGGCGTCTCACAGTAAAGGATTATCTAATGTGGGCGCCCGAAACGACCCACCGAGTGAGGCGAAATGAATTTGGGCGAAACGACCTTTTGGTGGGCGAACTGACATGTGGACGAAATGACCGGAATCCCAAAAAAACGATTTATACTCAAAAAAAACCCCCAATTTACATTCTCCTCTGGAAATCCACGGCTGACCATGGCCTAATTTAATACCTCTCACTAGCATACCATGTCTATAACACCACTATTACACTTAAGTGACACTCCTAACCATTCGAAACAAGAGTTATAGCGTGGTTATAGGGGAGGAAAAACAGGCGCTTCACACAAGTTCACGTTCAGACACTGTTGTTGTGAACACTACGAAACATATTTTTTTTTTTTTTTTTTATAAGTTATGTGTGTGGTTGTGTGGGTGGGTGTGTGTTGTGTGTGTGTGTGTGTGTGTGTGTGTGTGTGTGATTAGAGGCCTCTTCCATTGTGCCAAAGTGCAGGAACCCGTCTTCAGTTCAAGGTTGGGTTCACTCATGGGTTCTGGGTTCGCGTGCACAAATGGAACGCCAAAAACCCCGTTTTTGGGGGTCATAATAAATAAACGTCTACTAGCGTCCACTAGCGTCTACAATCACTAAACTTGATCACTGTTTAATTGTTTTCCTCTTTAAACACACCCTCATCGCTTTTTACAGCATATCCGATTTTTTAGCATTTTCTACCAACCGCTGGGCTCCCAACGAGAAGTCACGGGTTCTCCCGCGGCGGAGCGAAGATAGATGGTTTGTCTTTTCTTAAAACACCGAAGCCCTGTCCACCAGCAGTGAATGGGTACCGAGCAGTGTTAGCCGACGTGGTTGTGACCACCCTCAATCCGGGGTGGGCGGGCTTCCCCCAGCACTAATTATTATATATATTAAGCTGCAGCGGTAGATCAATATGTCTCTGAGGCAATATCCTCTAAACAAAAACAAAACAAACAAACAAACAAAAAACAACACCACACCGATCAGGGTCTAAACAGTAAAGTCGCCAGGACGCCAATATTACGAATTTATAGCATACTACTGATTCTTACGTGCCATGAAGTGAACACAGTATTATATCATGTCGTATAATCTATCCTGTTTCAGCGTTGTTTTATGCCTGTAGCTGCGATTATAGACGGTTTCAAATTTCGCTACGTTTTTATTTCGGGCCCGACGACGACGTAGGGAGGAAAGACTCAGTAAAAAAATAGATGGCGACTTTATTGTTGGTGGCACTCTGGTGATAGTTTTTGTCATTTTTCATTTAGAGCCCATACATGGACACAGATGAAGACCCAAAATGACACAGATCTCCAGAAGCCCTTCTTCTAACTTTCCTGAAAACCATGGATGTAAGAAATGTAAGTATTAAACGCCACCACACGTCTGTAAAGAAAAAAAAGTTGTCTCTAGCGACCTCTTAACTGTTATTCTACGGTAGTGGGATGCCGTCAAAGTATAAAATCAAAGTAAGCAGGCCATTCTCATGATGATGAGCGAATGTGTTCTGCGCGTTAGGCATAGGAACCGACGAGCCAATATTTCCGTCCGTTACTGTATATTAACGCCATCAATAGACCTGGTTATCAGTATCTATGATATACTGTAATCTTCTAAAGGTTGTTCTATACTATATCAATAAAAAACCGTAAAAAAACACGCTAAAAAAAGCTAAATGAAAATATGCATGAACTTCAACTTCAATCAATCTTCGCCATTTAAATCTTTCCCTGATAATGATAAAAAATAAAAATAGGATGATAAATTTGCGTGGTGAGAGGTAAGGTTTGTTCTCACTCGATGGACGCTTGTTAGAGCCAAAAACCCATACAGTATTACTTGCTGTCCCTTCCCTTGCCTCCATTAACCCCTGATGATAATGAGACAACACCATGGCGGTATTTGCACACAGGGTTTTGCATTATTAGTTCACATAATTTAGAGTGAGAAGAGACAGAGGACTAAAGTCAAAATATCGACCCGTAAGTCTAACGTCAGTGGTGGGTAAATTATTGGAATCATTATTGCAAAAAAAACATTAGAGAGCACAGATAAACATAGTTATCATGATTCACAACATGGATCACCAAGGGTAGGTCATGTTCTCACCAATTTATTGAGTTTTGATAGGAAAGTTTATGAAACGGCAGATACTGATAAGGATTAGATATAATATATTCGGAATTAGTAAGGCATTTTGACAAAGTACCTACACAACGAGCGACTCTTAAATAAGGTTAAGGCTCAGGAAATAGATGGCAGGTTTTTCATTGGATCAGAGCGTGGCTAAGTAATAGGCAACAAAGGGTTAACAATTAAGGGTTCATAAATCTGAATGGAGGGACTGGTGGACAAGTGGAGGTGCGTGACAAAATGGTGACCACCTTGGCTTCAAGCTGGGTGTCGTCTCCAACCTCCGGGCGTCCCACTCGTCGTCGTCGGTCGTCCTAGTTTCCTTCTTCGTCGCGCTTACGTGCCGCTTCTTGGGGCCGCGGGGCGGAGCGGGGAGGAGCTGGGAGCGGTCGGCATATTCCCGAACTGTAACCGGACGGGGGCAATCCGAGTCAAGGTGGGAACTAACCTCACTAGCTCTTTCCCAAAACTGCCGTTTCTTCTCTTCCTCTCTCCATTATATATATATATACTAAGACGCAAAGCCGCCCTCCGGGCGGACCTTTTTGGATAGCTCCGGCGGAGGCTTATGGGGGCCCACCAAAACAGACTCTCCAGAGAGCCCCTTTAGCCTTCTTGAAATCATGGATGTAGAAATGTATGTAGTAACGCCAACCCCATTCACATCACCCCCAACCATTCACGAACCCACGACCCATCACCTCCCCACCATTTCACTCACCCATTACCCATCACCCACACCATACCCATCACCCCACCCATTCACTCAACCATAACCCATCACCCTACATCAAGGTTTACTCAATTCTCGCCAACTCACGTTTTTTCACAATTCTCGTAATAGGCTGCTAAAAAAAAAAAAAAAAAAAGTGAGCGGATCATATCAAATGGGCTTAAAACCTCCCTGGTAACCTGATTTCAAAACTCTGCCATATGATGGGATGCCTCGCCACGGGTGG
>JACEEZ010004471.1:73771-91271 GCA_016584305.1 Chionoecetes opilio | reverse complement strand
TTTTCCCTCAACTGTTACCCTCGCCAGTAGTCTTTCCCTCCACAGTTACCTCGCCAGTAGTCTTTCCCTCCACAGTTACCCTCGCCAGTAGTCTTTCCTCCACAGTTACCCTCGCCAGTAGTCTTACCCCCCACAGTTACCCTCGCCAGTAGTTTTTTCCTTCCACAGTTACCCTCGCCAGTAGTCTTTTTCCCTTCCCCAGTTACCTCGCCCGTAGTCTTACCCTCACAGTTACCCTCGCCAGTAGTCTTACCTCCACCCGTTACCCTCGCCAGTAGTCTTCCCTCCACAGTTAACCCCCGCCAGTAGTCTTTCCTTCCCACTGTTACCTCGCCAGTAGTCTTTCCCTCCACAGTTACCCTCACCAGTAGTCTTTCCCTCCACAGTTACCCTCGCCAGTAGTCTTTCCCTCCACAGTTACCCTCACCAGTAGTCTTTCCCTCCACAGTTACCTCGCCAGTAGTCTTTCCCTCCACAGTTACCCTCGCCAGTAGTCTTTCCTTCCACAGTTACCCTCGCCAGTAGTCTTTCCCTCCACAGTTACCCTCGCCAGTAGTCTTTCCCTCCACAGTTACCCTCGCCAGTAGTCTTTCCCTCCACAGTTACCCTCGCCAGTAGTCTTTCCCTCCACAGTTACCCTCGCCAGTAGTCTTTCCTTCCACAGTTACCCTCGCCAGTAGTCTTTCCTTCCACAGTTACCCTCGCCAGTAGTCTTACCCTCCACAGTTACCCTCGCCAGTAGTCTTACCCTCCACAGTTACCCTCGCCAGTAGTCTTTCCTCCACAGTTACCCTCGCCAGTAGTCTTTCCTCCACAGTACCCTCGCCAATAGTCTTTCCCTCCACAGTTACCCTCGCCAGTAGTCTTTCCCTCCACAGTTACCCTCGCCAGTAGTCTTTCCCTCCACAGTTACCTCGCCAGTAGTCTTTCCTCCACAGTTACCCTCGCCAATAGTCTTTCCCTCCACAGTTACCCTCGCCAGTAGTCTTTCCTCCACAGTTACCCTCGCCAGTAGTCTTTCCTTCCACTGTTACCCTCGCCAGTAGTCTTTCCCTCCACAGTTACCCTCGCCAGTAGTCTTTCCTTCCACAGTTACCCTCGCCAGTAGTCTTTCCCTCAACTGTTACCCTCGCCAGTAGTCTTTCCCTCCACAGTTACCCTCGCCAGTAGTCTTTCCCTCCACAGTTACCCTCGCCAGTAGTCTTTCCCTCCACAGTTACCCTCGCCAGTAGTCTTACCCTCCACAGTTACCCTCGCCAGTAGTCTTTCCTTCCACAGTTACCCTCGCCAGTAGTCTTTCCTTCCACAGTTACCCTCGCCAGTAGTCTTACCCTCCACAGTTACCCTCGCCAGTAGTCTTACCCTCCACAGTTACCCTCGCCAGTAGTCTTTCCCTCCACAGTTACCCTCGCCAGTAGTCTTTCCTTCCACTGTTACCCTCGCCAGTAGTCTTACCCTCCACTGTTACCCTTGCCAGTATCCTTTCCCTCCACTGTTACCCTCGCCAGCAGTCTTTCCTTATACAGTTACCCTCGCCAGTAGTCTTTCCCTCCACAGTTACCCTCGCCAGTAGTCTTTCCCTCCACAGTTACCCTCGCCAGTAGTCTTTCCCTCCACAGTTACCCTCGCCAGTAGTCTTTCCCTCCACAGTTACCTCACCAGTAGTCTTTCCCTCCACAGTTACCCTCGCCAGTAGTCTTTCCTCCACAGTTACCCTCACCAGTAGTCTTTCCCTCCACAGTTACCCTCGCCAGTAGTCTTTCCCTCCACAGTTACCCTCGCCAGTAGTCTTTCCCTCCACAGTTACCCTCGCCAGTAGTCTTTCCCTCCACAGTTACCCTCGCCAGTAGTCTTTCCCTCCACAGTTACCCTCGCCAGTAGTCTTTCCCTCCACAATTACCCTCACCAGTAGTCTTTCCCTCCACAGTTACCCTCGCCAGTAGTCTTTCCCCAAGTAGATGAACAATAGAGGGTCTCCTGGTAGTTGATCGTTTTCTTTTTGCTTAATTGTTTGACGTACAAAGATTAGTTGATGTTATAGTAAGTTCCTCACCTGCCTCCTTGCTTCTATCACAGCGAGAGGTGGGTGTGTGTGTCTAGAAGGATGGCTTACTACATTTTTCTGACTTTATTTGATGTAGTTATAGGATGAGTAGAGTTGCAATGGATCTTTTGTGCGTCTCCGTCTCCCTGTTTGTTAATGAATTGGGTAAAAGTTTTTCTAAGCTGTCTGTCCACCTTTGGCTGGACTCGAACCGTTGACCATTCGTACTGTTAGCTGGAGTGACATGAAGTGGTTATTCGTTTATCTGAAATAAGTGTGGGTTGGTTAACAAGATGGAAATTGTAATGTTTTTATTTTGAAGTGGTTTTTTTCGGCAGTTTTTTTGTGTGTATTTTTTTCTATACTTTCTTACCAGTATTTTGGCTTTTAAAGTTATGATTTTCACGCCGGTGTAGTTTTTTCTCAACTATTTCAGCGTTGTGTTATAATTGACATAGTTTATTTGTTGTGAAAAATATAGTTCAGCTTTTTTCTCTTGAGAGTGTGTGACTTGTTGTTTTGTATTTTATTAATTTGCTATTTATTTTCTGCCGGTTGATTTGCTTTGCTCTTCACTGTTTCCTTTCTTTTTGTTTTCGTGATTTCCATTGTCACTTGCACTTGAAACTCTGCCTTTCATTTATTATTTTCCTTAGTTTTATTTGTTTCACTACTCAGTTGTTTAAATCTTCTTCATAATCTCAGCTATTTATGACTGTTTGAATGTATTTTCCTGTCATTTTTGCATTAATATATATTCCCTCTCTTCCTCTAGCATTTCCCTTAATTTATCTTCATGAGTTTCGTCACTGCTTTCACCTCCCTCACACCTGCTGTCGGGCTCGTCTCTCACTGACTCATCATCTTTCAATGTTTCTCGCACAAATCTCCCAATCGGCCCATGCAAAAGATTATGTCCATCACGCTAACCTTCAATAGCGATCCAACGACACCCGAAACAGGCTCAAAATTCCCCAAATAAGAGAAAGATCAGCAGGTTTAAAAGCGAGAGTGCGTATTCTCTCTCCTCTCTCTCCTCCTTCCTCTCTCTCTCTTCTCTCTCTCTCTCTCTTCTCTCTCTCTCTCTCTCTCTCCTCTCTCTCTCTCTCTCTCTCTCTCTCTCTCTCACTGGCGATTGAGTTCCTTTTATATAACTGATTATTTGAGAGAGAGAGAGAGAGAGAGAGAGAGAGAGAGAGAGGAGAAGAGAGAGAGAGAAGAGAGAGATAGGAGAGAGAGAGAGAGAGAGAGAGAGAGAGAGAGAGAGAGAGAGAGAGAGAGAGACTGGTGACAGCGTATGTTGAATCTCATCATTATTAACGTTTAATGTGTGTGTGTGTGTGTGTCATTTTGTGTCATATTTATTTATTTAATTTTGCATCATTTATGAGCGATTCCTCCTGCCTACACTGCCTTCACTGGTGCCAGGGGGTCACAGGTGTCTCAAACGCTTCACTTTGGGGACAGGAAAGCGTCAACACTTCCCTCAAACTATTGTAAAGAAAAAAAAAGACTTCTGGAAAATGTAGGTGTGGCTGTTTGCGCTAACGTGGCGAATATAATGAGAACGTGCGTAGTGTTTAAATGTTTGTTTATGTGATATGAGAGAGATATATAGATAGATAGATAGAGAGAGAGAGAGAGAGAGAGAGAGAGAGAGAGAGAGAGAGAGAGAGAGAGAGAGAGAGAGAGAGAGAGAGAGAGAGAGAGAGAGAGAGAGAGAGAGAGAGAGAGAGAGAGAGAGAGAGAGAGAGAGAGAGAGAGAGAGAGAGAGAGAGAGAGTAAACCAAAGTGCTAATTGCATGTTACGAACGAATAGAATCTGGAATCCTTTTGAGACCATTGAATTCCCTGCAGGATAATGTTAAGCAGCAGAATGTGGCGCTCATTACCCTTACTCTTCACCGGCCTTGTCTGCTACCTTCCCACCTACTCCTACCATCCACTCATTCAGTAAGTTTACCTACCCTCTCCCCATACAGCTTCCCTTTGTAACCCAACAAGCCCCAATACAGCTTCCCTTTGTAACCCAACAAGCCCCAATACAGCTTCCCTTTGCAACCCAACACGCCCCCATACAGTTTCCCTTTGTAACCCAACACGCCCCCATACAGTTTCCCTTTGTAACCCAACATGCCCCCATACAGTTTCCCTTTGTAACCCAACAAGCCCCAATACAGCTTTCCTTTGTAACCCAACAAGCCCCAATACAGCTTCCCTTTGCCCTTTGTAACCCAACACGCCCCCATACAGCTTCCCTTTGTAACCCAACACGCCCCCATACAGCTTCCCTTTGTAACCCAACACGCCCCCATACAGTTTCCCTTTGTAACCCAACACGCCCCCATACAGTTTCCCTTTGTAACCCAACAAGCCCAAAATACAGTTTCCCCTTTTCCCCTTTGCCCCCAAAAACACGCCCCCTTTACATTTTTCCCTTTTTTTAACCCAAACGCCCCCATACAGTTTTCCCTTTGTAACCCAACACCCCCCCATACAGTTCCCCTTTTGGAAAACCCAAAAACGCCCCATACAGTTTCCCTTTGTAACCCAACACGCCCCCATAAAGCTTTCCTTTGTAACCCAAAAACGCCCCCATACAGTTTCCCCTTTGGGAAAACCCAACACCCCCCCCAACAGTTTTCATTTGAAACCCCAAAAACCCCCCCCCCCATACATTTCCCTTTGAAACCCCCAATACCCCACCATACAGTTCCCCTTTTTGAAACCCCAAAAACACCCCCCCATATTTGTTTCCCCTTTGAAACCCCAAAACACCCCCCAATACATTTTCCCCTTTTGAACCCAACACGCCCCCATACAGTTTTCCCTTTTAAAACCCAACACGCCCCCATACTTTTTCCCCTTTTGAAACCCCAAACGCCCCCTAAACAGCTTTCCTTTGAAAACCCAAATTACGCCCCATACATTTTCCCTTTTGGGAACCCCAACACGCCCCTTTATACAGCCCCCCTTTGTAACCCAACCCCCTTTGCCCCCAGCCTCCAAAAAAAAAACCTGACTACTTCCAATGCCCTCTTCTTTCCCCTCACCCCAGCTTCCCCTCTAATACGACTGAAACTTTGGTTTAAACCCGTTGCATTTAAAAATAGGATTGCCTTTTTTTTTCAAGTGTTCCTTTTTTAAAGTTTGCTATGTTTGGTATTTTTTTATTTTACTTTTTTTCGCTTTACATGGACGGCCGTTTTTGATGGGTACAGAGCGGTGGGGGAAATCCCAGGGGGGCCTTTTGTTGAAAATGAAAAGGCGAACACTTATGTTTTTTTTCATGCTTCTACTGCCTGGCATCCTTTTTTCTTTATTCAGGGGTTTTTTTTTTGAGGTTTGTTTTTTCAAAAGTATTAAAGTGGGCGTCTTGGGGTTGTGGGTTTGGGAAGGGTTTGCATGCATTTAGGTTTTTTCAGTCATGGGGGGATGAACGATGATGCAAATATTTAAGACTGTGGGGAAATGAGTGTTTTAAATATTAATTTAATTTAAAAGGGTTTGACGCCCTAAAAAATTTAATTTTCCCCCCACCTTTAAACCTTTTTTCGTGGTGCCAAAATTTTTTAAGGATCAATTTCTGAATTATAAAAATAGGGGTTGCACCTCGGGTTTACCCAAGTACTTTTTAAAGGTTAATTTTTGAGCAACAGAAAATTTTTAGCCAGGTATATTTGTGACCTTTATGGACTAAAAAAACAGTTTTACTGTTGCACCCCCGGGCTTACATTGTGCGTGAACTGCCGCAAGACTCGATCAACAGCACTTTAATTTGGGGGCGCCGAGTGCCCAAAAAACCGTGACTTAAATTTCCCCCTGATGGTGGGGGTGGTGGGTGGGGGTAGGGGTGGCGATGGTGGTGGGATAGTAGTGGGGTGGTGATGGTGGTTTTTTTTTTTTTTTTTTTTTACTCACAAAGGACCCCCCAAAAAAGGGCAAAAAAAAAAGGGGTAACACAAAGCCCCCTTTAGTTGTCAGTCCCTAAAAAGAAGAAGTAAGAGAAAATAAAAAAAAGAGGGGTGACCCAAATTTAGTTCGGGAGGTGTTTTGGGTTACTCTTCTTTTAAAAAGTTTTAATTTCATGGGAAAAAAGTGGAAAAATTGAAAAGGAAGAGATTTCCCAAAAAGGTTCCCAGTAAAGGGGAGAAAGAGAAAAGAAAATGATTAACTTTTGCATTGGGGAAGGGATGGAGAAAATTTGGGGATGAGAAGAGTAGAAAGTCTTGTGCAGCGGGGGCCGCGGGGGGGGGGGAGGTAATGCATTTTAGCAATTCAGAAGAAAGTGAGCATGAAAAAAAAACGGTTAAAAAAGAGAGCAAGAGAAGCAACATTGGGGCGGTGTTTTTAAAGTTTGAAGACAGTCAGCAAGGAGAGGATTTGATGAGACAAAAAAGTTTTGGACTAAACCCCGGGTTTAAAGGAGCTGTATGGTGGTTTCCCCCCCAAAACATGTGGGGACATACCCCATACAGGGGGGTTTAAGGGCCCCCGTAGAGAGAAAGAAATTTGGGAGGGGGGAAAAAAAAAGGGGAGCCCAGACCCCACAGGACACCAAAACTTCTTAGAAGCTGTTTTAGCAAGGGGATGAGAGCGAGTTTCCCCAGTTCAGATTTAGTAAAGGATACCCAGAATGTTCTTTGTAGAAGGAGACAGTTGAAGTTTTATTGAAGAAGAGGGGATAGTTTTTCTGAGGTTTTGTCGAGTTGATAGGTGAAAAAATTTGGGGTTTTTGAGGCTTTAAAACAAAAAAAGGTTTTGCTTTGCCCCAATCAGAAATTATAGAAAGATCAGAAGTTTAGGCAAAATCGGTGGCATTTTCTCCCTGAACCCCTTAGTTTCCCGGGTTTAGTTGAACGTCTAAAAAACGACGGGGAAAAAAGCAGGGGGTTTGGGAAACATCAGCGGGGGAAAGGGGTGGATTTTTTTTTGGGCTTTTAGGTTTGACTTAGAAGAATCATTAATGAATAATAGAAAAAGAGTCGGGTGATAAAGGGCAGAAACCCCGGGGAACACCAAATATTTATTAAATTTTGGAGAAGAACAATGCCCTCTACAGTAAACCTGCAAAGAAAAGGTTTGGGGAAAAGGGAAAATTTAAAATGAAGTTACAGAAAAGAATGATAAAAAAACCGAATGAGGGTTTGTTTGGAAATTAAAAAATTGTGCCAGAATATCAAAAACTTTTTAATGTCAAGGGCAACAGGGAAAATTTTTACCGGAAACCTCTAAAGGGGGGATGACCCCAAAATTCGTTGGAAAAACTTTGAAGTCGCCAGTAGATCGCCCTTTTCGGAAACCGTACTGCGATCCCGATGAAGATGTGAGCAGATAGATGTTAAATTTATTAAGTATAGATTCAAAAACTTTTAAAGGCAGGAAGTCAAAAACTATAGGACGTAGTTTGGGATTAGAACGGGCACCCTTTTTAGGGAAAAGGTTGGAGGGGAGAAAAATTCCCGCAAGAAGGAAAGGTGGAAGTAGATAGGGCAAAGACGGAAAAAATTTTACCAGGGAGGGTGCAAGCAAAGAAGCACAGTTTTTGAAAAACCCAAAAGGAGGGACTCCGTCAGGACCCAAGCCTTCCGAGGGTCTAGGGCCCGAAAAAGGGGAAAGAAAACATCATTAGAAGGATTTAATGACAGGCCCAAAAATAGTCAGAGGGTGGAGGAGAAGGAGGAAAAGCCTTTTTATCAACCCCGAGTGGAATTTTAGCAAAGGGTTTTTTTTAAACGAATTGGTTTCAGGGTTTTTGAAATAGATGAGACAAAATGTGGAGCCCCTCTGGGGAAAACATAGGAGGGAAAGAATTTAAAAAGGGAAAAAATTTTTTGAGATGTTAAAAAGGGTAAATGGCCCGAAATCACGAGAGGGGAAATTTTATTTAGAAAGATTTGGGGCTTTTTTAATGAATGAAATTTTTTGGTTTAAATGAAGTAAAGATTTTTGGGAAAGATTACGGGGGAAAAAATATAAGGGCATGAGTTTTAGGGGGGATGGAGCTTTCGGTACCGTTTTTGGGAAACAAAACCCCTCTATCTCGGACAGTAGGGGAACAAACGGATTAAAAACCAAAGGGTTTACGGGATTAGAGAAAAAATGTTTTGGGGAAGACGCCTCCATGCCAGGGGACTATGACCTCAAATTTTGCGCTCGGAAAAAAGGGGATGGGTCTTTGGGAAAAAGGGAAAAAGTAATAAATTTCCCTGGAAAATCAGGGAGTATGCCTTAGTTTCCAAAATTTGTGAGTTGAAGGGCCAGAAGGAAAAAACCCCTTTGGGGGTCCCGAGGCCCGGCACCCGGGGCGAAGGGGCGGTTACAGAAAAAAAGATTTTGATCGGGGGAAACCCCAAAGGAGAGAATGTTTCAAGAAATAAGGGAGAAGGGTTAAATAGTTAGGAAAAATAAGAAATGGGTTTGGGCGGTCCCCCCAAGGCCCAGTCAGGTCGGTGGGTCCCGGTACCCCCGGGGTCCCCCTGGCCCCCGGAATATAAGGAAAAGTGTAAAAAGGGGTTTGGGGGGCACCAGGGGTTTTTTGGGGGTTTTCCCCGGAAAGAAGATGATAGCCAAAGCTGGGGGGAAAATTGAAGTCCCCAAGAATGGAAATTTTTTGGTTTAAAAGGGAAAAAGGGGATGAGAGTGGCCCCCTTTTGATGTTAAAAAAGTCGAAGAAATTTTAAAAAGTAGAGGAGTTAGGTGGGATAACAGCACAGATAAAATTTTGCAGAAAAGGACATTAAGCGAAGACAGAGGTAGAAAAAATTTGGAAGATTCAAGGGCGTTGGGGGACCCCAAGCAAGTGATGTTTATTGCCCCACATATACGCAACCCGCCCGGTTTGGATTTAAAAGAGAATAGAGGGCAGTAAGGGGGAAACAGAAAAAAAAATCGGCTGTCAGTGCTCACGTTTGGGAGCGATATGGGGGGGGGGGGTTTGGGGGGGGGTGGCGGGGGTAATGGCCCATAGTTTTGGGGGTGGTTTTGCGATAGTGGGGGGTGATGGTGGTGGTGGCGTAGATGCCGCGGTTTCCCCGAAACTTGGATTTAAAACGGGAAAATAGCAATTTTTATTTTATACTTTCGGGTTCATGGTTCACACTTTACGAAAATATTCGGGCCCAAAAAATGCCGCCCCGGCCCCTTTCCCCCCCCTTTTCCCCTTTGGGGTCCACGCGGCCACAGGACAACACTCCCAGGGAATTTTTTGTTTGGGAAAATGGGTAAAATCACATTCCGCCTGAAATTTATTTATTCGATTTGTTTTGCAGTTTGATATTCCCCTGTGTTTTTATTGTTTGTGTTAAATTTTTTTCTATATTTAAAAGTTGAAAAAGCTGGTTGTACTTTTTATAGACTTTGAAAGGGGGAAAATGTTCCCCCTTTGGCCCTGCAATAATACATTATTCATGTCTAAATAAGCGTCTACTTTTACTTTTAAACTTTGTTTGGTCATTGCTGTCACTTTCTTCAGAGAGAGAGAGAGAGGGGAAAAGGAGGGGGGAGGAAAAGGGGAGGGGAGGGAAAAAGGGAAGGGAAATTTTGTTTATATAAATTTATTACGCTAAAAGACGGCCAGACCCAATACAGGGAAAACGGAAAAAAAACTACAAATGTTACGTGCACAAAGGATACGCCGACAGCCGTACAGAGACGGACATCGAACCCACCAAAATGAGGGCAGATTGACTTAAACAAACAATCAAAGGAGACAAAGGGGGGGAAAAAGGTCCCTAACCCGAAAAAAATTATGTGCCTCGTGCCTCGCAGGGCAAAAAAATCCAAAAAAAAAAAAAAAAAATTTTAATACAAAAAGGGAAGAAGGGGAAGAAGAGGGGAAGAGGAGGGGGGAAGAGAAGAAGGGGGGAAAAGGGGAAAAAGGGGGGAAGGGGGGGGGGGAAAAGAGGGGTAGGGGAGGGGAAAAAGGGGGGGGGAAAGGGGGGGGGGAAAAAAAAGGGGGTAGAAAAAGGGGGGGGAGGGGGGGAAAAAAAAAGGGGGGGGGGAAAAAATTAAAAAAAAAAAAAGAAAAAAAAAAAAGGAAAAAAAAAGATGAAAAAAAAAAAAAAGGGGGGGAAAAAAAAAAAAAAAAGAGGAAAAAAGAGACGGAGCCGGGGGAGAGGAAGGAGGAAAGAGAAAGAGAGAAGGGAAAAAAGGAGAGAGAGAAAAGGGCCAAAAAAAAAAAAAAAAAAAAAAAAAAAAAAAAAAAAAAAAAAACCCCCCAAAAAAAAAAAAAGGGGAAAAAAAAAAAAGAAAAAGGCCAAAGGGGAAAAAAAAGGGGGGGAATGGGTCCGGGGGGGGGAGGGGGGGTTTTGGGGGAAAAGGGGGGAAAGGAAACCCCCCAAAAAAAACCCCCCAAAGCCCCAAGAAAAGGGAGAAAGAATTAAAAAAAAAAAAAAAAAATTTAAAAAACCCCAAAAAAAAAAAACCCCCCCAAAACCAAAAACCCTTTAATTTCCCCCCCTCTATTTTAAAAAAACCCCCCCCCCAAAAAAAAACCCCCCCCCTTTTTTTTACCCCCCCATTTAAAAGGGTTTTTTTTCCCCAAATTTTTTTTAAAATTTTAAAGCTAAAAAAAAAAAAAAAAAAATATCGGGCACCAAACAAACCCCCCAAGAACCCCGGGCCAAAAAGCAAGGGGCCCCCCGGGGGGGGGGGGGCCACCCCACACAAAAACAACACACAAAAACAAAAACCACACCACACACACACAACCAAAACACACCAACAACCACACCCACACCCATACTACTGTAAGTTAAGCACTTACTTTTATGTTCCACTAGCCGCAAAGCCGTCCTCCGGGCGGACTTTATGGCTAGCTCCTGCGGAGGGCTATTGGTGGGCCTTTGGCCCCACCACCTGTGTTTGGTGGGCCAAAGGCCACACAAACACAGACTCTCCAAATAGCCCTTTCTAACTTTCCTGAAATCATGGATGTAGAAATGTATGTATTAACGCCAACCCATTCACATCACCCCCAACCCATTCACTCATCCATTACCCATCACCTCCCACCCATTCACTCACCCATTACCCATCACCCCCCACCCATTCACTCACCCATTACCCATCACCACACACCCATTAACTCACCCATTACCCATCACCCCCCATCTATTCCCTCACCCATCACCCATCACCCCACACCCATTACCCATCACCCCACCCATTCACTCACCCATTACCCATCACCCTACATCAAGGTTTCCTCAATTCTCGCAACCCACTTTTTTCACAATTATCGGTAATAGGCTGCTAAAAAAAAGAAAAAAAAGTGATCGGATCATCTCATAAGTGGGCTTAAAACCTTCCCCTAATGAACCTGGTTCCAAAAATGTGCGATATGATGGGATTCCGCCAAGGGGGCGGAACCTATAGCCAACACACAGACAGACAGACAGACAGACAGACAGACACACACACACACACATTTTCGCTTATATTATTACTAGCCGCAAAGCCGCCCTCCGGGCGGACTTTTTGACTAGCTCCTGCGGAGAGCTATTGGTGGGCCTTCGGCCCACCAAACACGGACTCTCCAGATTTCCCCTTCTAACTTTCCTGAAATCATGGATGTAGAAATGTATGTATTCCCCCCACCCATTCACTCACCCATTACCCATCACCCCCCACCCATTCACTCACCCATTACCCATCACCCCCCACCCATTCACTCACCCATTACCCATCACCCCCCACCCATTCACTCACCCATTACCCATCACCACACACCCATTCACTCACCCATTACCCATCACCCCCCACCTATTCCCTCACCCATCACCCATCACCCATAACCCATCACCCCCCACCCATTCACTCACCCATCACCCCACACCCATTACCCATCACCCCACCCATTCACTCACCCATTACCCATCACCCTACATCAAGGTTTCCTCAATTCTCGCAACCCATTTTTTTTTCACAATTCTCGCTAATAGGCTGCTAAAAAAGAAAAGAAAAAAAAATGTGATCGGATCATCTCATAAGTGGGCTTAAAACCTTCCCCTGGTCGACCTGGTTCCAAAAATGTGCCATATGAGGTGATTGCGCCACGGGGGGCGGAACCTATACCACACACACACACACACACACAGACAGACAGACAGACAGACAGACAGACACACTTTCGCTTATATTATTATAGAAGATAGATTAGATGCCAGGGAAAAAACGTGTTGAGAAAAAGTGCCATGAAAGTATTTTTTAAAGGATTTTTTTTCTTTTTCGTTTTTCATTTGTCTTTTGATTATGGTTTCCCGGGAGTGAATATTTAATTCCATTAGTTACTCCATGTCAACGGTATATTGTTTATAGTGCAGGCTTTTATCTCTCCCCCCCCCCCCTCTCTCTCTCTCTCTCTCTCTCTCTCTCTCTCTCTCTCTCTCTCTCTCTCTCTCTCTCTCTCTCTCTCTCTCTCTCTCTCTCTCTCCTCTCTCTCCCCTCTCTCTCTCTCTCTCTCTCTCTCTCTCTCTCTCCTCTCTCTATATATATATATATATATATATATATATATATATATATATATATATATATAATCTCGCTCTCTCTCTCTATCTCTATCTCGTTCTATCTTCCTTTCATAGGGTACACCTTCATATTCCAACGGGTCTGTTTCATCAGCTTCAGTCTCTCGTTCTACATATTCATTACAATTAAAAAAAAATTATTCACTTTGTGTACCCCAAAAATATGACTAGTTTTTCGAATCAAACTTCAATGAATCAGATCCAAGGGAATTTTTTTTTTCAACCTTCCAAGCGTACTGTAATATACTACTTGATCATTTATTTTTCTTTTGTAATTGTTTTCCTAATCATATTTTTCTTGTTGTCATCAGAATGATTTCCTGTTGTTGACTCCTCATTTATCATTATTTATTTCCTCAGCAGCCATGGCTTTCTTTTGGCATTGTTTTCATTTTCCGCTTTCATTAAATTTTACTCTTCTGTTTCATCTCCCTTACTTCCCCTTCTCTCCCTATCCTCCTCCTCCTCCTCCTCCTCCTCCTCCTCCTCCTCCTCCTCCTCCTCCTCCTCCTCCTCCTCCTCCTCCTCCTCCTCCTCCTCCTCCTGATTGACTGCTGCCTCCCAAGAAAGCGCCAGGCAAGGCTGCCGCACCACCCCTTGAACCTCCACACTGTGTTCACACCATTACAAAACACACATAACATGACCTATCTATCAAGCACTAAACCTACCCCCACAAAGTAGTAGTAGTTAGCCATAGATTACAGCTTTCAACTTTCCTCACAAATTCCATGCAGTTTTTCTATATTGCATGGTATCACTTCTTTTCCGGCCAGCTTCGGCTGGAGGGATGGGTGGGTGGGGAGGAGCCTTCTACTTCCTATCCTTTCTCTCTTATTATCTAGTTAGTGTAGTGTAGTTAAAGCAAACAGTCTTGTAAGGACCTATCGGTCTGTTGCTGTTTGTGTTTCCTTTGTATTCCTTTGTATTCCTCCTTGCCTTAAACCGAATACTAGAGCACTCAACACGTTTTACTTCCACAATATTCAGAAGGCAGAAGGAAAAGGTGGAGAGGACAGGAGGAGGAAGGTGTGACTCTTTCACGAAAAGGTTCCGGAAGAATGAAACAAATGAACAGTGACTTAAAAAATGAAAACAAGACATTCAGACGAAGAAATTAAATTATATTGTTTGATAAAAAAAAAATGCAAAAGGAGGAGGAATATGAAGACGAGAAGGTATAGGGGTCATATTTTTCTCCCCAGGAATGGAGTGGAGGGGTTGGGGTGTTGTATATAAAATATTGAATGAAGTGAAAAATGGAAGGAAGAACAAAAGCAGAATGGTGCAAGAAAAGGAAGCGAATAAATGAAGGGAAGGACGAAAGAGGAGGATGAAGAAAATTGAAAAGGAGGAAGAGGAGGTATTAGAATAAGACGAGGAGGTGGTGGTGGTGCAATGTCTGTGTGTGTGGAGAGAGAGAGAAGAGAGAGAGAGAGGAGAGAGAGAGAGAGAGAGAGAGAGAGAGAGGAGAGAGAGAGAGAGAGAGAGAGACGACGACCAGGGGGAAAGACGTAGATAAGAGAAAAAGAAAGAGGAGGAGGTCCAGTTCTGCTCAAAGTAGACCCCCCAATGCCAACATAACACAAAGGTTTTATTCCGCCAGGCAGGCACGAGGAGAGTGAATGTGTGTGATGGGTGTAAGAAGCTGGTGGCAGATTATTTTTTGTTGGGGGGAGTGGTGGTAGGATTGGGAAGGCACAACAAATGTTTTATATATATTGACAACCAGAAAGTCAGAAAGTCGGCCAGGTGGCTCTTGCATCTTGATCCAAATCTGTCAAGTGCCATCTGTCAAGTGCAGATCTTTACTTCAGAAAGGTTTTCATTTCAATCTTTGTACTTTTTTTTTTGTGTGTGTGTGTGTGTGTGTGTGTGTGTGTGTGTGTGTGTGTGTGTGTGTGTGTGTGTGTGTGTGTGTGTGTGTGTGTGTGTGTGTGTGTGTGTGTGTGTGTGTGTGTGTGTGTGTGTGTGTGTGTGTGTGTGTGTGTGTGTGTGTGTGTGTGTGTGTGTGTGTGTGTGTGTGTGTGTGTGTGTGTGTGTGTGTGTGTGTGTGTGTGTGTGTGTGTGTGTGTGTGTAAGTAAGTAAGTAAGTAAGTAAGTAAGTAAGTAAGTTTATTTCCATAGCAATTATATACATATATACATAACAATTTAAATAAATTTTGGAATGAATCTGTCGAGCCAAGGCTCCTTGACAGATATATTTCTATTAAAAAAAAAAAAATACAATTTAGCTGAGGAGCATCAAATATACATTATAGTATACATCAGTATACAAGAGAGAAAAACAGATTCATGAACTTTGACACTATCTACATTATTTATGGAGTGGTATTTCTACAAATTTTGTTGCGTGAATAGATATTTTTTTATTTTATATTTAAATTGAGGAATACTACCCGAATTACACAGAGTTTTCAAGTCAGTTGGTAAAGTATTCCATAATTGAGGACCAAAATAAAAGATGCTGTTCCTGAAGAGAGTTGTTCGATATGGCGGACAAACTAAATTAACATTATTATTTCTAGTGCTGTGAATGGTTTCTTGTAAGTTAAAAATGGAAGTTCCCTTTCTGTTTGTAATACTTTTAAAAATGTATAGTAGAAGAAAGCATTTATGGATAGAGTAAAAATTTAGAAGCTTGTGTTCTGAAAATATATTGGCTGTAGAATCAAATTTACCTAAATGAAATATACATCTCAAAATTTTGTTTTGTGCTATTTTTAATTTGGTAATGAAGGAGGGCCAAGTACATGCCCATACTGACACACAATATATAAGGTGAGGGTAACACAACGTGTAGTATATACTGATCATAGCTTCGATTGTGAGGTGATTACGTACCTTATATAATATGCCACACATTCGGGATAGTTTGGAATATACATAATTTATCTGCAAGCTCCAATTCAAATTTTCATCTATATGGACCCCAAGGAATTTTGTATGAGTTACACTTAATAATTTCACCCTCTAAGAACAGTGGAGGGAGATGATTGTTTAAGGAACGATTTTGAAAGAGGATATAGTTAGTTTTGGAAGTATTAAGTTTTAATTTGTTAGTTTTTATCCATTGATTAATTAATTCTAGTTCTATAGTTAAACTTCTGTGTAAATTTAGTATATCCTTATCCGCTAATAGCAAGTTGGTATCATCAGCATATATAGTATATTTGAACTTGGAACTAGCATTTGCAATATCATTTATGTAAACAAGAAAAAGTAATGGTCCTAGAATAGATCCTTGTGGTACTCCTGTGGTTATAGTTTTTGAGAAGAATAATTACCATTACAATACACTGACTGTGACCTATTGCTTAAATAGCTTTCAAAAAGTTGCAGTGGTACACCTCTAATGCCATTATGTTCAAGTTTATCCCGCAATATACGATGGTTTAAAGAGTCAAAGGCCTTTGATAAGTCGAGAAATAGCCCGACTACATGATGTTTTTTTTCCAAGTACTTGTAGACACTATTTGTGAATTGTATTATTCCTGACTCTGTTGAATGGTGTGCCCGAAAACCATGTTGGTATTTAGAAAGTAATTGATTATTTTCTAAGTAATTAATCAAACGGGTTGCAATGACTTTTTCGAATATTTTGCTGAAAGCTGGTAGTATGGAAATGGGGCGATAATTGTTAATGTCATTATTACTGCCCGATTTGTATATTGGAATCACTTTGGCCTTTTTAGTCTGTCGGGGAAAATTCCTGTTCTTAAAGAGAGGTTGATTATGTGAGTCAGTGGGGTTGACAATAAAGTTGATGTGTGTTTTAATATTCTTGGTGACACATCGTCAATTCCGGGTGTGCTAGTTTTAAGGGCTTGTAGATATCTTTCAATTTCAGTGTGGCTTAAAGGAGGTAGATACATAGAATACGCAGGAGAATTGATTAAGTAATTAAGGTGATTTCCATCAAGTATATTTTGGTTCTCATCTCTTTTTAGGAAGTGATCGTTAAATTTATTTGACATTTCAGGGCACAATGGTTTTAGTTCGATTTTTTGTTTCTTTTTTATGTTGGAATTTTTACCAAGTATAGAGTTAATAGATTTCCAGTGAGATTTTGGATTTCCTTGGTTGTCTTTTAATTGATTTTTGTAATAGTTGTTTTTTGCTGTTCTTAGAATTGTTGTCAGCTTATTTCTATATTGCTTATACTGTTCCTTGAATGTTAAAGGCCATTGATGTGAAAGTCTCTCTAGTCTGTGTTTTTCTTTAATACTGTTTCTTAATGCTAATGTAATGTATGGGCTTCGTTCCTTTTTATTATTTACACAAATTCTTCTTTCTGGAAAATATTTTTTAAACAAGCTGTCGAATTTAAGAAAAAATGCATTATATGCTTCATTAGGACAGTTTGACTGTAATATGTCAGCCCAATTCACCTGTGAGAGATCGGTACCAAAGTTATTTAATGCAGTCTGTGTTACAATTCTTTTATTAATATATACTGGGTCACTTTGTCTTGGATAAAATATCTTAAATTGAGAAACAACTGGATAATGATCAGTGATGTCTGTTTGTATTATGTAATTATTAGAATTTGATTCAATATGTGATGCCCCAAATATGATCAATTAATGTGGCGGTTGTATCTGTAATTCTGGTAGGTCTTGTGATTAGTGGAAATAAAGAAAGAAATCATCATATTAAAGAAATCAAATACATACCTATCGTTATGCTTTAAAAAAATCTAAATTAAAATCCCCGAAAACATGAATACTAAAGTATTTTTTATCATTAGCTGTGACAAGAATGTCATTCAAAGTGTCTAAGAAAATATTTATATTACCTCCAGGAGGCCTATACAGACATATAAATAAATATTTTCTATAATTATCAGTACACTCAACACCTAAACATTCTAAGTAAGACTCGACAAGGCAAAATTCATTTGATATGGTAGAATGATGGT
>JACEEZ010004471.1:68771-71271 GCA_016584305.1 Chionoecetes opilio | reverse complement strand
GGGAGGAGGAGGAGGAGGAGGAGGAGGAGGAGGAGGAGGAGGAGGAGGAGGAGAGAGAACTGGCGATGAAGAAATTAAGACCTAAAAAAAGGGAGGGAGAGAGGGAGGAGTGGAGAGAATTGAGAGCCCTTCCTACTCCTCTCTCTCTCCCTCCCTCTCTCTCCCTCCTCCCGCTCTCTCTCCCTCGCACTTCAAGCTTTCCCTCGACCGCAAAATATAAAGTCACTGTAGCATAAGAATCGAATTGGTGTGACGAGTGTTGGGTTGTTAAGATTGTTAGCAGCGTAATGGCCGACTCCCCACCGCACTTGGAGTATCGAAACCCCTTTTTAGAGGAGGGGGATCAGGCTCATTCCAGTCATTCCACACCGGTATTTCACGCCCAGGTAATGACGCCCCCCACCCACCCTGACTTTGCCTTCGTGCCTGTAGGGGGGGACGAGGACACCTGAGGATATATTAAATAAAGTGAGAGAAATATATATATGGTTTAAGTCAAAGCCAAGAGAATTAAAACCTCTCTCTTTCTCTTTTCTCTTTCTTAATTCTTTTTTTCTTGGCCTTGGTTTAAGTTGGTGTGTTCCTTCGTTACTAAATAAATAAAGCTACCTATCTGGTGTTTTTATTGATCTTGTTGTTGTTTGTATATTTGTTTGTTATTTTGTTTACGTACTTGAGTGTTGTATTAGGGTATAATAAGCTACGTGAGAGAAAAAAAAATATATGGCTTAAGTTAATGTTCCTTCGTTAGTAAATAAATAAAGTTACCCATTGCTGTTTCTTTTTTTTCTTGTTGATGTTGATTTGTTTATTATTTTGTTTACGTACTTGAGTGTTGGAAAATAATGCTCGCCTGATTTCCCTCCGTAATGACAGAATTTATTGCTAAATCATGTGTTTTTTTCTTCTTTTTTTCTTCTTTTTCCCTGAATTTTGTATAACATTTGGTGATTTTTTTTTCTTTCAGTAGTAATAATATTTCTTGATGATACTAAGAAATGTAACATAATTTGACTACTATTTATATTTTGTTGCTATTGTTATTGTTGTTGTTGCTAAACTTTATTTATTTCATTATACACATATTACTTCTATATTTCCTTTCTCTTAACAATATAAATGTTGCAAACCTAAACATTCTTCGGTTTCGCATTAGATGAATACTATTTATATAAACTAATATATTTATGCTAATATCAACAGTCATTTTTATCATCTATTAAGCATTTTGGGGGAGGCGGTGGCCGAGTGGTTAGCGTCTTGGAGTGCTGAACTCAATGTCCCGAGTTCGAATCCTGTCGGGGGAAACTCTTTCAAGAGCCTGGTAGGGTAGCAGAAGGTCCTGAGTTCAAGTCTCATCAAGGAGCAACTATCAAAGCCATTTTCGAGTGGCCGAAGCAACCTACATGCAGCATATACCTGTCTGCCAATTGCGAGTGTGACGGTGGACTCTAGGGGCTGCATGCGCCTTAACTGAAGATCTGAACATCACAGAAAATGGAATCTTCACCTGAGACCACAGGTGTCACTATAAAAATCCAGCCTGCGCCACCATCGGACGAGATCGACCAACATCAACACTCTCTATATGCCTACAGGCGCTATAGGCTACAACATGAAGAAAAGAAAAAAAAAAAAAATTGTGTTCAATATATCGCCACCTCTGCGATACTTTACTCTTCGCGTTACATTTTTCCCATGCTTGACTTTCCTCCACTCATCTAGACTGTCCATGCGCTCCATTCCTCACCCTTTTTACTGTTTTTTTGTGTTTCTTTTACTAATTCGACCATCATCTCCTCTCTTTCATTTCCCCATTTTCCTATATTTTCTAGCTATTTACATATATCTAATTCTTCCCTCCTTTCTTTCCTCCTATTCTTCCTCTCCCTTCCTCCTCCTCTTTCCTACTTGCCCCGGACTTCATCAATTTCTTCTGCTTGGGGACAGAAAATGAATTATGTATTATTGAAGGCGTGTAGGTTTTTGTGTGTCTCGGAGGCATTCACACCTAACCGAGGCGAGGATGGGGGCGAGGAGGAAGGAATCAGGAGGAAGGAAGAAGGGCCAGGAGGAAGGAAGGAGTCAGAATGAGGAAGGAGTCAGGAGGAGGAGGGGCAGGCGACATGAGGGTCAACTGATTATAATTCGCAAGTGATACATCCTCGTACCTGAATATATTTGTTTTCATTTTATTCTGACCTCCCGCGGCCTCTCTCTCCCCCGCAATGTGCCAAGGGGGCCAGGACAGTGCCAGGACACGGTGCACACGGTAAGGGCGGTGACCAAAGGGTGTATAAGAATAGATGTCTTACATGTAGTACCTCCGTGCACGAGTCCTCCTCATTAAGACAGGTGTTGCAGGCAGGTGTGAATGAGAGGTAACAGAGGGTGTGTGAAGTGCTAGGAGTAAATACACACAGACAAAAAATAGATAAAAATGATATCAATACAAAACACTCAGACACACAGCTAAAAAAATAAAGAAGTGACACATTCA
>JACEEZ010004471.1:27500-52500 GCA_016584305.1 Chionoecetes opilio | reverse complement strand
GCAAAAACCGCTGTGAGAATGCAGTTTGTGTGTGTGTGTGTGTGTGTGTGTGTGTGTGTGTGTGTGTGTGTGTGTGTGTGTGTGTGTGTGTGTGTGTGTGTGTGTGTGTGTGTATGTGTGTGTGTGTGTGTGTGTGTGTGTGTGTGTGTGTGTTGTGTGTGTTGTGTGTGTGTGTGTGTGTGTGTGTGTGTGTGTGTGTATGTGTGTATGTGTGTGTGTGTGTGTGTGTGTGTGTGTGTATAGGTGCAGGGGCGTGGTTGGCGGCCTTCAGATGACCGCCTGTGTGATTGCTATAAAGGCGCCCCCGTTTCACGTCATCCCCGGCTTAGCGGCGGCTTAGCGGCATTCATCGTTGGGTGGCAGCGTGTACCTCTGTGGGCAAAATAAGGGTTAGATAAATATAATAAAGACTTGGAAGAGTTAGGCTAGCCACGTAACGTTCAATTGCAATCATAGAAATATCTCTTCAATCTCCCTCTCTTTGCAACTTTATATGGCTGAAACCCTCCGTGACTGGTGACCGGTGACTGGATTTGTGCAGGAGGGGAGGAAATTATGCCGTGTGCTGCCTCGGTGGCGAGAATGAGTCACTGTCAGGCAAAGAGGAAAGTAAAGATAGGTGAGAGGAGTGGCGAGTAGCCAGGCAAAGAGGAGAGTAGATATAGTTAAAGCAAAAATAGTAAATAATGAAAAGATAATAAAAAGATAGCAAAGTATAGATAGGTGAAGCAACACGGTACATTAACCCCTTGAGGCCCATAACTTATTGCCATTGTACTTTGGGTATACTATAAGACGATTTTTGTGAAAATAAGCAAGATTTTATAGATATGACCTGTTTAGTATCGTTGTCCACTAACTAATTTGGTATATTTAGCTACTTTTCATAATTTTATGGCTAACACACTATTTTATATATTAATGGAATGATCTGGGCGTGATGGGGTTAACACCACCTGACTAGCTCACCATGGAGATTGAGAACTCCTCCTGGTAGTAGTCGTACACCACCACCGTGCCAGGCTTCACGTTCTCCACGTCAACAGCGCGCGTCACCCGGAAGTTGACGCAAGTGTCCTCGGCGCGCAGTTCGTCTACGTAGAAGTTGATGTTGCTGCCGTCCACCTCGTAGCGCTTGAGGCGAGAGTCCTCCGCCACGATCCTCTTGAGGTCCTCCTTCTCGGGGATGTAGCCAGAGATCAGGTTCACTTCGATCACCACCATGTTGGAGGCGCCATCGGTCGGGGTGTAGGAGGCGCAGGCGGTGATGCGCTTGGTGACGCAGAGGCGGTCCGGCACGGTGATTGTGTTCACGGTGAGGTCGAACACGTCGCTGGGCTCGGCGGTCGGGATGTTGTATCGCAGGACAGCCTGTGAGGAAGGGGAGGAAGAGATGAGGTTGTTTGTTAGGTGATGGCGGCGGTGTTTATTATGTACGGTTACCGCAGGAGAGATAAAGGAGGCGATCGTGATAAGGATACCTGCAGCACCGCGCAGCCCTCGCCCGTCATGCAGAGCATCACGGTGGTGGGCAGCGTGGGCAGCGTCTGCAGCTGTGTCAGCAGCTTGTTGCCGTCGTTCACGCTGAAGGTGTGACTGAGTCCGTCGGCGGTGACTAAGGCGGACACACTGAAGGGACCCTGGTGGCGGTTACTCTCGTACAGCGCCAGTGCCTGCAGCGCCACCACGGTGTCCTGCACAGGGAAAAGGCACACTTGAATCAGAGTGCCTTGAGGGCCTCACGAGAATACTGAACTACTGTGACATGGCCCAGAGTTATTGGAGCTCTTCCCCTGCGTCAAGGAGAACCCTTACCCGGAGTAGAACTCCCCCAACCCCCACCTGTATGGAGTAGAGCCCCCCCTCACCTGAGTGGAGTAGAAGCCTCCCTGGCCGTTGCGTTGAGTGGTCAGCCACTTGACCACCTTCCTGGCCTGCGGTTCATAGGCCTTTGGGTCCAGGTTCATCATGGCCAGGATGGCGTAGCCGGCCACCTCCACGGAGGCGGCTCTGCTCCTGCCTGAAGGGAAACACAACTGAAGACAACAGGAAGGGCAGCACGACAAGCAATGTGCAAGGCGACGCAGCAGAGTCGCCTGTGTCTGAGGGGACAAGGCAGCCTGTCTGGCCTACACTTCCTCCACACCTGAACACAATCACCAGGTGGTTTATGGATGTTAATTACCTGAACCCTCGGGCAGCTTCCAGGAGAGAGAGTTGGTGGAGGTGTTGACAGCGACGTTCATCAGGTCCTTCAGGGCGGCGGGCGCCTGTGCATGGCCGGCAAGGGCCAGGGCGTAGGCCTTGAGTGCCAGGGTGTAGGGGTGGAGAGTTGTCACTGCGTTAATGCACTTTATGGCGCTGTCCACAGGCGGGGAAGCAGCCGTCTCATTGCCCTCAAGCAGCGCCATCAGCACGTAGGCGGTGAGCGGCGCCGGAGTCTTGCTGTTACTCACGCCGCCCTGGGGAAAGAAATATTGTTCAGCGGCCTGCCTGCCACGCACTGCACGAACCTCTTTCATGCCTCTGCCTTTGCCTAGCAGAGCCTCCCTCAGAGGGGAAGCCCCGCCTCCCCACCTATCGCCACCTGTCCTCCCTTGTGTACACTTGTGCCTAAACTGCCTATTAGCACCTCGTCGCCTACAAGGCCGTACCTGCATGCTCTTGTGCAGCACTTTGCCGACCCTGATGAAGCAGCCGTCCTTGCCCTGCTGCTGCATCAGCCAGCCGAGCGTCTGGTTCAGTTTTTCGTCGTCCATCTGAAAAATTTACAAGCACATCAGCAAGGCCTTGTGGCTACTTCCTAGACTTGACATGATCACTTCCCGCCAGTGGTTTTCCTGCCTCACCTGAATGTACTTCTTGGCCTGTGTGAAGGACTTGAGGACAAAGGCAGAGAGCCACGTGGATCCAGAGTCGTCAGCGTTCCCGAAGGCGCTGTAGGATCCGTTGCTTCTGCGGTAGAGCAGTTGTCGCTGGTAGCCTGCGGAAAGGAGTCAGGGTGAGGCGGGCAGGTGAGGGCGCGGCACTAAGTGTGTGATTGGTACAGAAGACTACAATGAGCGTGTCTCACCTGTGTTCATGTAGCGCTTGAGTTTGCGTGTGGCGTCCGGCGTGGCTTGGCGGGTGGCGTCCAGGTAGCGCAGCAGGTAAATGTTGGGGGCGAAGTTCAGCATGTTTTGTTCCCCGCAGCCGTAAGGCATCCGGATGAGGTGACCCAAGTTCTGTGTAGGAAGAAAGAAAACAAAGGGCCTTTAAACACACCCTGAAAGAATATGTTTCTTGCTATGTTGCACTTAAATATTAAGTAGTAATGTTTCAAGAGAACCTGTTTTGTAAATATGTATAAGGCGTTGGTGGTGCCGCCAGATCACACACTTACCTCGAGGGAGAGCGCCAGCAGGTCGCCCACGGCAGTCACCCAGCCTCGCACCGAGCCCTCCACCAGCGTGCCGGCAGCGTCAGGTTCCACGCCTCCAGGGAGTCCTCGCCCGTTTGGAAGTCTGTCATGGAAATATCAAGTTATTAGTGGCAGCACTCTTCCAGTCCTGGGAAGACCTTTAAACATGGCTCCCGTGAACACTCATCCCCTTTGTATGATTCGCCGAAACCACATCGACGCAGCACAAGGGTAGACTCCTTTGTGAAGACAGTACGCATCTGAATGATTTCACCTCGTCAAGGTTACTCTACGTATATAGCCACACACAACTCTTATCACAGGCGTGTGACTCGCCTTTAGAGCAGATGTACTTGTTCCAAGTCACCTCCCGCGGGAAGCCATCAGCCTCCACCTTGATGGGGCGTATCAGGGCATCCCTTATGGGGGGGAAGGAAAGGCAGGTCAGACAAATGTAACTTAAGCTTCACAATTACTCACAAGAAGGCTCAGATGCATGGTGACCCGGTGGGGTCGCGTCCTTACCTTCTCTGTGGAGAATTGGCTCCCGCACCACAGCTGGGGAAGTCTGTGGCGTCCACTACGGCAGAAACAGTTAAGTTCATGTTGGTAATGACCTCTGGGCGAACCCGGACCGTCAGCACAGCCTTGTCGTTGGGCGGCACGCAGGCGCTCCGCTTGCCGCGCACGCCCGTCTCCCCGGCCTCCTGCAGGATCTCGTACTCGATGCTGTCGTCCAGGGTGAGGCTGACCTGTGGGGCGCCGCGGACATCAGATTACATATTAGATTAGATTATTATTTATTAGATTACATTAGATTAGATTATTACTTATTAGATTACATATTAGAGACCCGAAGCAGCGATAGAATGTTGTGTACAGGAGGCGGGACAGTAGGCAGGGACACTGTGATAAACAAGGCGTCTGTGTCTAAAGGGGAGGGTGAGGGGGTAGGGGGGGCACACTCACCGGCAGGGCCTGATCGTGGTAGTTGAAAATAGAAATCTTGACGGGCAGGGTCTCGCCGCGCTTGACCGTGGGCGGGAGGGTGAGGTCCACGAAGAAGGGCGTGAAGGTGATGATGGGCTTCCTGTCAGACAGCCCGACGCCAGCCTCGGGGTGGACGCAGACCGCCTTGCCCACCCACTGCGTGATTGTGTCGGGAACTGTCACCTGCAGCTGGCTGGTCCCACTCGCCCTGCACGCAACCACACGTCAGGGACACGTTCACAACCACCTATAACTTCATACTCTACCTACCCTCGAGGCCTTATCTTTAGACAGTCATTCACAACCATCTATACTCGCTGCACGTTAAGTAGGCGAAAATGGGGCTTCACTCTCCCCTTCTGAACGCACGGGATTGGCTGAGGTCTTGGGTGTTAGGTGAGAATGCCTCACTCAAGAGTTCATCCTAAAGCCCAACACCCAACACCTCAGCCAATCCCATGCCTTCGGAAGGAGAGTGAGGGCATTTTCGCCAACTTAACGTGCGGCGAGTATAACTTATTACCTACCCTCGACGGCTTATCTTAAATCAAACCACCATAACAGTGTTGGGGAAAGAGCCTCGCTCAAACGCGGCTTGAGGAGGGATCGCTTGGTGACTGATTGACCAGGTGACAGGTTGACTAGGGTACGGGATGACCTGGTACCCAATTGACTTTAGTTCCATATGACTTGGGACCAAAATGGTTTTGAGATCATTTGACTTAATTACCAATCACCTCAGTACCAATTGACATGTAACAGAAAGACACTCACGGCACAACCACCAGGTCCCACAGCCACGACTCTGGGAAGTTTGTCCTGGGTGCTTGCGTGGTGCCGCTGCCGCCTATTTGCACATTCGCACTTTCAATGCCGCCTATCGCACTCGCGAACACTTCTCCTCCGCCGCCGCCAAAGCCAATGCCGCCGCCGTAATCTGAATCAAGAACAGGAGTGACAAGGGTTAATTTATGTTCTTGTGATGTTAATTGAATGTTTATAAAGACCCGCTTTGCTCTGCCGTGACATCAATAAGACGAAGTTGATTAGTGTTATATAAGGTGAGGGTGTAACAAAACCATTAACTTTATTAACCTTATTACTTTTTATGTTATTACCCGTATTAACCTTAACATAGATGTACATTTCACTACGATATGTACATTCAGATATTCAAAAGACGCAGGTTTGAGGGGACGTGTGCTTCTATATTTCTGATATATTACTTATTACCCGACCTGTATATTTCTTACTTATGTTTCTTATATATTACTTATTACCTTATTACCCGTATTAACCTTAACATAGATGTACATTTCACTATGATATGTACATTCCAGATATTCAAAAGCGACACAGATTTAAGTGGACGTGTGCTTCTATATTTCCCAAAACTCACCATCAGCAGCATCATAATACTCTTCGTCTTCATGCAACTCACCCTCTTTCTCGCAAGGCCTCGTCTCCACCGTCAGGTCGGTCAGCACGTACACGCCGGCGTCCTGAAGACAGATTAAGGACATTAAGAATAACAGATTTAAGGACATGAAGTATAACACATATTAAGGACATTAAGCACAACACTGACAGCACACACCTTAGAGCTCACACCTTACAGTCTGTTATAAAAGTGATACGGCGGGACACAGCAACAAACTGACGATACCCAATTATTGGAAGAGATTCATAGGTTGGATTTATTATAAACCACGCAAGGTGCAAGTATATTCCACTCACATAGCACCATTGGTAAAAAAAAAAATTTGTACAAGCCAACCATCAGTCTGCATAGAGTTTTAGACAGTTACTCCTTGTTCAGCAAAGAAATAAAATTCAAATAAAAGTTACGGAATTTTTACGTTCATAGTGAGTATTTTGGATAGTTTTTTGTTTTACTCTTAATATCAGTTCCTCAAGGTAATTAGGTCCACTTTCAAGATCATGACTATACTGTACTGAGTAGAGAATGAGTTTCCCGGCTCATAAGTGTTACGTACTTTGTAGAGTACCAAGCTATCTGTTTACTTATGTGTGGTTCATCCTACTCACTGAGAACATCTTGAGTGCGTCGACGTAGCTGCTGTAGTAACCGTAGTAGGGCAGGATGGGGATGGGGACCGGTTCGCCGATGGAGCCTGTGGGAGAGGCAGGTAGCGAGAGCCAGGTGTGAGGATGGCTAGGTATTGTTGAAGAGTTTGGGTGTGGTGGTATAAACTGTAAGCCTCCTCTCATCTTCCCCCCACAAATACTAGTTAACCCCTTGAGGCCTAGAGCGTAATTTCCATTGTAATATGGGTACCATTAGAAGATTTTTAGTGAATATAAGCAATATTTTAGAGATATGACCAGTTTAGTATCCTTTTTCATTAGTTAATTTGGTATATTCAGTCACTTTTCGTAATTTTATGACTTAACTATTTTATATAGCAATGGAAAGATCTGGGCGTGAAGGGGTTAAAAATACTGCTAATTTGATGGTTACTGGACTAATGCAAATAGATCCACGTGTCCTTTCGCTACCTTGAAGTGTCGCCGCCTGAGCCTTTCCCTCTTGTCGCTTGCAGTAGTCACGGTCGTTGACCTGTGACCGCGTCCACTTATGAATGGTGAAGCTATCCGCGAAGTTGAAGAGTTTCTGCATCGTGATTGGGTCAGGGTCGCGCGCCAGCAACTCCACACTCCTGTCCACCGCACCTGCGGGAGGGCAAATAACGTCAAGGCGTGTCAAGGCCATGAGCTAGATAGGAATACAAGACAATGCACTCTTTTTGTTTTATTTAGTGTTTTAATGTGTTAATTCGCATAAATTCATAGCAATCAGGAAGCCATTGTGAGCGAAACTTAAGGCCGATCGGAACCTTGCAGCAACCGCCACCAATTTTTACCGGCCTTTCATTAGCTGCTCTATGCGAACCTTCACCTCTTCTTCAACATTCATCCGCCTCACCCTTCACACTCACCCAAGCTGCAAACAGACAGCGGCTCGCCCTTCAGCGTCAGTGTGGCCGCCTCGCCCGGCTGTGCGCGCTCCTTCGACCAGTCCAAGGTCACGTTGTTGGCCAGGCAGCTGTCCACCTCAAGCTCGCGCACGTCAGACACCACCTCGCCGTCAGCGCGCGAGTACCAGATCAGCACCTGCGCCACACACAGTTATTAAGCCTTAAGTTTGTTGTTTAAGTTCAACGAAAAGTAGAATAAAGAGAGAAGCTGAGGTAAATAAAGGAGAAACTGAGTACATCGGATCTGTTATAGAATACACAAGTGTTTGTGGGCCCTTCGGACCCATGTATTGATGTTTGTAGTAGTATACTTATATTAGACAACATGTATTGCAAACTCCAATCGTGTTGTTGCTGTCGTTGGTCACTGGTCAAAGTGCCTCGGGGTAGACCACATTCAGTGTGATTCCAACCCTTTTGTGTGATTCCAACACACTCACACACGCACACAAACGTCCATGAGTCTACTGAGTTTGTGGAATGCGGCAAGACGTTAGCGCAGAGTTTTTCCTGTAATCTAATACTCCTAAAGTGTTTTTAGTCCAAACACCCCCCCTTCAAAATTATTCAATCGACATTTCATTTATTTATTTTTTATTTTTTTTTCCCCCCACATCACAAAGAACTGGCCAAGGGCACAACAAAAATGGGTAACACGAAGCCCGCTTAGTTGCCAGTCCCTATAAAGAAGACAGTAAGAGAATAAAATAAAAACAGAGGGGTAGGCCAGTTTAGTTCAGGAGGTGTTTTGTTACTCTGCTTTTGAAAAGATTTAAGTCATAGGAAAGTGGAAAAATAGAAACAGGAAGAGAGTTCCAGAGTTTACCAGTGAGAGGGATGAAGGAGTAAAGATACTGATTAACTCTTGCATTAGGAAGATGGACAGAATAGGGATGAGAATGAGTAGAAAGTCTTGTGCAGCGAGACCGCGGGAGTCATGCAGTTAGCAAGTTCAGAAGAGCAGTGCGCATGAAAATAACGGTAGAAGAGAGCAAGAGAAGCAACATTGCGGCGGTGATTTAAAGATTGAAGACAGTCAGTCAGAGGAGAGGAGTTGATGAGACGAAAAGCTTTTGACTCAAACCTGTTTAGGAGAGCTGTACGAGTGGATCCCCCCCAAACATGTGAGACATACTCCATACATGGGCGGATAAGGCCCCTGTAGAGAGCAAGCAATTGGGAGGGAGAAAAAAAAGGACGCAGACGCCACAGCACACCTAACTTCTTAGAAGCTGTTTTAGCAAGAGATGAGATGTGAGATTTCCAGTTCAGATTTTTAGTAAAGGATAGTCCTAGAATGTTCATTGTAGAAGGAGACAGTTGAGTGTCATTGAAGACGAGAGGATAGTTATTTGGTAGGTTTTGTAGAGTAGATAGGTGATAGATAGGTGAAGAAAGTGGGTTTTTGAGGCATTGAACAAAACAAGGTTTGCTTTGCCCCAATCAGAAATTATAGAAAGATCAGAAGTTAGGCGCTCGGTGGCATCTCTCCGTAAATCACTTAGTTCCTGTTGAGTTAGACGTCTAATAAACGACGTTGAAAAATGCAGGGTAGAATCATCAGCGTAGGAGTGGATAGGGCTTTGAGTTAGACTTAGAAGATCATTAATGAATAATAGAAAGAGAGTGGGTGATAGGACAGAACCCTGGGGAACACCACTATTGATAGATTTAGGAGAACAACAATGTCCGTCTACAGTAGCTGCAATAGAATGGTTTGAAAGGAAACTTAAAATGAAGGTACAGAGAGAAGGATAGAAACCGAATGAGGTAGTTTGGAAATTAAAGATTTGTGCCAGACTATCAAAAGCTTTTGATGTCAAGGGCAACAGCAAACGTTTCACCGAAACCCCTAAAGGAGGATGACCATGATTCAGTTAGGAAAGCTAGAAGATCGCCAGTAGATTGCCCTTTACGGAAACCGTACTGACGATCAGATAGCAGATTGTGAGCTGATAGATGCTTAAGAATCTTCTTATTAAGTATAGATTCAAAAACTTTAGAAAGGCAGGAAGTCAAAGCTATAGGACGGTAGTTTGAAGGATTAGAACGGTCACCCTTCTTAGGAACAGGTTGGATGTGAGCAAACTTCCAGCAAGAAGGAAAGGTGGAAGTAGATAGACAGACGGAAAAGTTTGAGCAGGCAAGGTGCAAGCACAGAAGCACAGTTTTTGAGAACAATAGGAGGAACTCCGTCAGGACCGTAAGCCTTCCGAGGATCTAGGCCAGAAAGGGCAAAGAAAACATCATTCCGAAGGATCTTAATGACAGGCATAATATAGTCAGAGGGTGGAGGAAAAGGAGGAACAAGCCCTTCATCAGCCAGAGTGGAATTTTTAGCAAATGTTTGAGAGAAGAGTTCAGCTTTAGATGTAGATGAGACAGCTGTGGAGCCATCTGGGTGAAGCATAGGAGGGAAAGATGAAGAAGAAAAATTGTTAAGAGATGTTATTAGCTAGATGCCAGAAGTCACGAGAAGAATTTGATTCAGAAAGATTTTGACATTTTCTATGAATGAAAGAGTTTTTGGTAAGTTTAAGTAAAGATTTGGCATGATTACGGGCAGAAATATAAAGGGCACGAGTTTCAGGAGATGGATGCTTACGGTACCGTTTGTGAGCCACCTCTCTATCTCGGACAGCATGAGAATAAGCAAAGTTAAACCAAGGTTAACGGGCTTTAGGATTAGAGAAAGTATGTGGAATGTACGCCTCCATGCCAGAGACTATGACCTCAGTTATGTGCTCTGCACAAAGAGATGGGTCTTTGACATGGAAGCAGTAATCATTCCATGGAAAATCAAGAGTAGTACTGCCTTAGGTCTTCCCACTTAGCTGAGTTGAAGTGCCAGAAGCACCTCCGCTTAGGTGAGTCCCGAGACGGTACCGGAGCGATAGGACAGGTTACAGAAATAAGATTGTGATCGGAGGAACCCAACAGAGAGAATAGTTTCACAGAGACATTGGACCAAGCAGCTTACCACCTACGATTTATTTGAGTCTACTCATCAAAATTGAATTCGCACGCGCACACGCGCACGCGCACACACGCGCACACGCGCACACGCGCACACGCGCACGCGCACGCGCACGCGCACGCGCACGCGCACGCGCACGCGCACGCACACGCGCACGCACACGCACACGCACACGCACACGCACACGCACACGCACACGCACACGCACACGCACACGCACACGCACACGCACACGCACGCGCACGCACACGCACACGCACACGCACACCTATAGTATATTAGATAGGATCTGTTATAGAGTACATAGGATCTGTTATAGAGTACATAGGATCTGTTAGAGAGTACATAGGATCTGTTATAGAGTACATAAGTGTTATAGAGTACATGTGGGTGGTGGGGCGGCGCCCCACCACCTACACTCACGTACCCTGGCTTTCGGGGAGGCGGTCGGGGGCAGCGTCACCTCCAGGTTCACGACGCCCCTCACGGTGCCCTGAATGGGGGCCTCCAGGAGCTCCACCATGTGCGCCGCGTTGAAGGGCAGCTCACCGGCCCTCAGTGTGACCGCCTGGGTGGAGGTGTGCTGGATGTGTCCGCGGGATATGATCTGCGGCGGGAGGGAGGGAGGGGGTGTTAGAGACGGATAGCGGTGGGAGACAGTGTTAGAGGTGGACTGCGGCGGGAAGAAGAGGGTGTTAGAGGTGGACTGTTAGGGACTGACACGTTACTTTGTGATTTTATGGGTAACAATAGATGATTTTATATATTTAAGGAAAGATTGGGCGTGAAGGGGTTAAGAGAAGGGAGGGAGAAACTGGTTCACAAATAGGGTGGCGAATGATTGGAATGGACTCAGTCGTCAGGTGGTCAATGCGGAGCCTATTGGAGTCTTTAAAAGGAGTCTGGATAAGTTCATGGATGGGGAAGAGGTGGATGTAGGTAGAGTTAAGTAACAGGAACTACCTCGTGTAGGTCTCACGGCCTTTTGTAGCTTCCTTATTTTCTTATGTTCTTATGTTAAGAATGTCTGGTAGGGAGGACAGACTATTTTATATAATTTAAGGAAAGATTGGGCGTGAAAGGGTTAAGAGTGTCTGCTGGGGCGGAGGGGGGCAGGGTGCCCACCTGTACTGTGAGGTCTGCGGAGGACATGTCGCGCGCCGAGAACAGGATGGGCAGGGTGTGCTTGGAGGGCGTCTTGGGGGAACACCTCAGCGCTTTCTCCGGAGCGATGATCTGCAGCGAGGAGTTGGAGGGCGAGAAGTAGTGCTCTATGTTCTCCGTGAATTCTGACTCTCTCATCCCGGCGCGGCAGTTCATGGCCTTCACCTGCGGGAGGGAAGAGACAGAGGCGACCATTAAAACTTTGAGGACCATAACGTAATTTCCATTGTAATTTGCCCAACATACTTTATTTTGGCCACCACCATTGGCCATATTAAGTTACTTTTCGTAATTTATGGCTAACAACAGACTATTTTATACAGCAAAGGACAGATATGGGCGTGAAGGGGTTAACACAGTCATACATAATCAAAGTCAAGTCTTAAATTAATGAAAGTCACGTTGACTGCCACACAAGTAACCTACAAGCCAGCCTGAGTTTTTTTTTAGTTTGTCTGCCCTGTCATGCACGCACTCACCATCACACTGTTGGACTTGTAGTTAGGAAGCACGATGTTGAGGATGCCGTCGGTCGCCGTGGTGTCGTTGTTGCAGAAGCCGGCGGCACACACCTCCACGGGCACGCCACTAGCTGGGGTCCCGTCAGGCAGCTTCGCTTGCATCTGAAGAACACCAGGAATGAAAAAAGAAAACAAACTTGAACGGGGAACATCTAACGCTCTTTAAGCTACCATTTTAAACTTTCCCCCCCCCTTTTAAGCTCTTTTAGCACTCTCTCTCAATGTCGCAAACTCACTGTATCTGCGTAGGAATTGCTGGATGCATTTTAAGCAACATTTAGAAAGTCCTGAACCAGGGTGTTTTTTAAAGTGAGACTAACTAACTTCTCAACTTTTTTCTTACTGTCCACCATGACTTTACTTGCCTCATGTTAGTACAAAATCACCCCTACAGGAGACTACCGCCCCTCACACCCACCTTGAGGCTGTAGGGAATGTTGGGCTTCATGAACTCGTCCTTGTACAGAGTCTTGAACTTGACGGCGGTGCGCGTGATGGAGGTGGAGGTGGAGTCCCTTAGCGCCACGCCCGTGCCCTCCTCCTCGAGCAGGGCAGAGGCGCCGATGGAGTACACGCTGCAGTCCATCACCTTCATCTCGTCGGCAGACACAACCACCTCATGACACCCGTTGATCTGGGACGCAGGAACAAAGATTCGTGTATTGCGCCGTGACTCTTACATGGAATTAGGTTATTGCGTAATGACTCTTACATAGGGCAGGGAGGAAATAACAGTAATTAGATGAAGAAAATTACACCCGTTGATCTAGGACGCGGGAAAATGGGTGTTATATATAAAAGGCTAATTTCAAACCACCACTCCTCCCCCCCCAAAAAGCACATATTTCAACCCCTCAAAAAAATATAAGTAAAAGACATGCATGAGTTTCAGAGAATTCCTTTACTCAGGAAGTCAGATTATCTTAATATGCTAGTGGAAGAAGATCACAGATCAGTGTAGTATATCTCATTTTGTGAACTCAAGTAAATGACAGATGGAAATTGTAACGAGCAAGTCTAACAAGATCAAAAATCTATTTAAAAATCTATACTCACTGTGACGTTTGTGGTCTGCGAGACGTGGCATTTTCTGTTCTGGTTGTTGTGCACGGTGAAGGAAAGGTTGCCCTTCACCGGCTGACCGTACGTGTAGCTGAGGGGCAGGGAAGGGATCAATTTGAAGGGCGTACAAGGAAAAAGACTAGGTAACTTGAAGACTAGGTAACTTAAAAAAAAGCCTATAATTAGCTTATTGAAGGGGTAGGGAAGGGATGACTTTGAAGGGCGTACAAGGAAAAAGACTAGGTAGCTTGAAGACTTTGTAACTTAATAGGTAACTAACTGAAGGGGCGGGAAGGGACGACTTTGACGGGCGTACAGGAATAGATAACAAATAGGACAGTAGAATACAGACTAGATAACTATCTCATTAATGTCTCAGGTTGATATGGAAGACAGGTAGGGGAAGATAGGTAATTGTAACTGAAGGCCCGAAAGGGGAGGGCAGGGAATACTTTGATTGGTGTACATGAAAAAAAGACTAGGTCACTTAAAAAAAAAATTGGGGTAACTGGTAAACGGCTTGGGTAACTGGAAAACGGCTTGGGTAACTGGAAAACGACTTGGGTAACTGGAAAACGACTTGGGTAACTGGAAAACGACTTGGGTAACTGGAAAACGACTTGGGTAACTGGAAAAAGACTTGGGTAACTGGAAAAAGACTTGGGTAACTGGAAAAAGACTTGGGTAACTGGAAGAAGACTTGGGTAACTGGAAGAAGACTTGGGTAACTGGAAGAAGACTTGGGTAACTGGAAGAAGACTTGGGTAACTGGAAGAAGACTTGGGTAACTGGAAGAAGACTTGGGTAACTGGAAGAAGACTTGGGTAACTGGAAGAAGACTTGGGTAACTGGAAGAAGACTTGGGTAACTGGAAGAAGACTTGGGTAACTGGAAGAAGACTTGGGTAACTGGAAGAAGACTTGGGTAACTGGAAGAAGACTTGGGTAACTGGAAGAAGACTTGGGTAACTGGAAGAAGACTTGGGTAACTGGAAGAAGACTTGGGTAACTGGAAGAAGACTTGGGTAACTGGAAGAAGACTTGGGTAACTGGAAGAAGACTTGGGTAACTGGAAGAAGACTTGGGTAACTGGAAGAAGACTTGGGTAACTGGAAGAAGACTTGGGTAACTGGAAGAAGATTTGGGTAGCTGGAAGAAGACTTGGGTAGCTGGAAGAAGACTTGGGTAACTGGAAGAAGACTTGGGTACCTGGAAGAAGACTTGGGTACCTGGAAGAAGACTTGGGTACCTGGAAGAAGACTTGGGTACCTGGAAGAAGACTTGGGTACCTGGAAGAAGACTTGGGTACCTGGGAAGAAGACTTGGGTACCTGGAAGAAGACTTGGGTACCTGGAAGAAGACTTGGGTACCTGGAAGAAGACTTGGGTACCTGGAAGAAGACTTGGGTACCTGGAAGAAGACTTGGGTACCTGGAAGAAGACTTGGGTACCTGGAAGAAGACTTGGGTACCTGGAAGAAGTCTTGGGTACCTGGAAGAAGACTGGGGTAACTGGAAGAAGACTGGGGTAACTGGAAGAAGACTGGGGTAACTGGAAGAAGACTGGGGTAACTGGAAGAAGACTGGGGTAACTGGAAGAAGACTGGGTACTGGAGAAGACTGGGTAACGGGAAAAAGACTGGGGTAACTGGAAGAAGACTGGGGTAACTGGAAGAAGACTGGGGTAACTGGAAGAAGACTGGGGTAACTGGAAGAAGACTGGGGTAACTGGAAGAAGACTGGGGTAACTGGAAGAAGACTGGGGTAGCTGGAAGAAGACTGGGGTAGCTGGAAGAAGACTGGGGTAGCTGGAAGAAGACTGGGGTAGCTGGAAGAAGACTGGGGTAGCTGGAAGAAGACTGGGGTAGCTGGAAGAAGACTGGGGTAGCTGGAAGAAGACTGGGGTAGCTGGAAGAAGACTGGGGTAGCTGGAAGAAGACTGGGGTAGCTGGAAGAAGACTGGGGTAAGCTGGAAGAAGACTGGGGTAACTGGAAGAAGACTGGGGTAACTGGAAGAAGACTGGGGTAACTGGAAGAAGACTGGGGTAACTGGAAGAAGACTGGGGTAACTGGAAGAAGACTGGGGGTAACTGGAAGAAGACTGGGGTAACTGGAAGAAGACTGGGGTAACTGGAAGAAGACTGGGGTAACTGGAAGAAGACTGGGGTAACTGGAAGAAGACTGGGGTAACTGGAAGAAGACTGGGGTAACTGGAAGAAGACTGGGGTAACTGGAAGAAGACTGGGGTAACTGGAAGAAAGACTGGGGTAACTGGAAGAAGACTGGGGTAACTGGAAGAAGACTGGGGTAACTGGAAGAAGACTGGGGTAACTGGAAGAAGACTGGGGTAACTGGAAGAAGACTGGGGTAACTGGAAGAAGACTGGGGTAACTGGAAGAAGACTGGGTAACTGGAAGAAGACTGGGGTAACTGGAAGAAGACTGGGGTAACTGGAAGAAGACTGGGGTAACTGGAAGAAGACTGGGGTAACTGGAAGAAGACTGGGGTAACTGGAAGAAGACTGGGGTAACTGGAAGAAGACTGGGGTAACTGGAAGAAGACTGGGGTAACTGGAAGAAGACTGGGGTAACTGGAAGAAGACTGGGGTAACTGGAAGAAGACTGGGGTAACTGGAAGAAGACTGGGGTAACTGGAAGAAGACTGGGGTAACTGGAAGAAGACTGGGGTAACTGGAAGAAGACTGGGGTAACTGGAAGAAGACTGGGGTAACTGGAAGAAGACTGGGGTAACTGGAAGAAGACTGGGGTAATGGAAGAAACTGGGTAAGGAAGAGACTGGGGTAACTGGAAGAAGACTGGGGTAACTGGAAGAAGACTGGGGTAACTGGAAGAAGACTGGGGTAACTGGAAGAAGACTGGGGTAACTGGAAGAAGACTGGGGTAACTGGAAGAAGACTGGGGTAACTGGAAGAAGACTGGGGTAACTGGAAGAAGACTGGGGTAACTGGAAGAAGACTGGGGTAACTGGAAGAAGACTGGGGTAACTGGAAGAAGACTGGGGTAACTGGAAGAAGACTGGGGTAACTGGAAAAAGACTGGGGTAACTGGAAAAAGACTGGGGTAGCTGGAAAAAGACTGGGGTAACTGGAAAAAGACTGGGGTAACTGGAAAAAGACTGGGGTAACTGGAAAAAGACTGGGGTAACTGGAAAAAGACTGGGGTAACTGGAAAAAGACTGGGGTAACTGGAAAAAGACTGGGGTAACTGGAAAAAGACTGGGGTAACTGGAAAAAGACTGGGGTAACTGGAAAAAGACTGGGGTAACTGGAAAAAGACTGGGGTAACTGGAAAAAGACTGGGGTAACTGGAAAAAGACTGGGGTAACTGGAAAAAGACTGGGGTAACTGGAAAAAGACTGGGGTAACTGGAAAAAGACTGGGGTAACTGGAAAAAGACTGGGGTAACTGGAAAAAGACTGGGGTAACTGGAAAAAGACTGGGGTAACTGGAAAACGACTGGGGTAACTGGAAAACGACTGGGGTAACTGGAAAACGACTGGGGTAACTGGAAAACGACTGGGGTAACTGGAAAACGACTGGGGTAACTGGAAAACGACTGGGGTAACTGGAAAACGACTGGGGTAACTGGAAAACGACTGGGGTAACTGGAAAACGACTGGGGTAACTGGAAAACGACTGGGGTAACTCGAAAACGACTGGGGTAACTCGAAAACGACTGGGGTAACTCGAAAACGACTGGGGTAACTCGAAAACGACTGGGGTAACTCGAAAACGACTGGGGTAACTCGAAAACGACTGGGGTAACTCGAAAACGACTGGGGTAACTCGAAAACGACTGGGGTAGCTCGAAAACGACTGGGGTAGCTCGAAAACGACTGGGGTAACTCGAAAACGACTTGGGTAACTTGAAAACGACTGGGGTAACTTGAAAACGACTGGGGTAGCTTGAAAACGACTGGGGTAGCTTGAAAACGACTGGGGTAACTTGAAAACGACTGGGGTAACTTGAAAACGACTGGGGTAACTTGAAAACGACTGGGGTAACTTGAAAACGACTGGGGTAACTTGAAAACGACTGGGGTAACTTGAAAACGACTGGGGTAACTTGAAAACGACTGGGGTAACTTGAAAACGACTGGAGTAACTTGAAAACGACTGGGGTAACTTGAAAACGACTGGGGTAGCTTGAAAACGACTGGGGTAACTTGAAAACGACTGGGGTAACTTGAAAACGACTGGGGTAACTTGAAAACGACTGGGGTAACTTGAAAACGACTGGGGTAACTTGAAAACGACTGGGGTAACTTGAAAACGACTGGGGTAACTTGAAAACGACTTGGGTAACTTGAAAACGACTTGGGTAACTTGAAAACGACTTGGGTAACTTGAAAACGACTTGGGTAACTTGAAAACGACTTGGGTAACTTGAAAACGACTTGGGTAACTTGAAAACGACTTGGGTAACTTGAAAACGACTTGGGTAACTTGAAAACGACTTGGGTAACTTGAAAACGACTTGGGTAACTTGAAAACGACTTGGGTAACTTGAAAACGACTTGGGTAACTTGAAAACGACTTGGGTAACTTGAAAACGACTTGGGTACCTTGAAAACAGCTTGGGTAACTTGAAAATGACTTTGGTAACTTGAAAATGACTTGGGTAACTTGAAAATGACTTGGGTAACTTGAAACTTGAAAAAATAGGTAGCATGAAAAAATTGGTAACCTGAAAAAATAGGTAGCTTGAAAAAATAAGTAACTAGAAAAAATATGTAACTTCTCTCATTAATGTCTCGGGTTAATAGGGAAGACAGTCCATATTAACGCTCTTTAAACCATCTCATTCCCTCACTAATATTCCCTTTCAATGTCACTTGCAAATGTCATCTATCGCGATCCTTTTACAATCTCCAAAACCCTGCCTCTCACTCCTCAATCTTTCAGTCTCTCGCACCTGTTTCTCTCTATTTCAATCTCAATTCCCCTCACTTCTCTCTCCCTCTCTCCCTTTCAAAGCATTCTCTTCTTCTACCTGTTCCCTCCCTTTCAATCTACATCTCCCTCTCACCTCTCTCCCTTCCAAAGTCTAGCCTCGCATCTGCCTCCCTTCTTTTACAATCGCCAATCCCTTCACTCTCACTCCTCTCTTCTTTTACAACCTACAGTCCCTTACCTCTTTCCCCTTTCAAATCCTATTCTTACACCTGCCTCCTTCCCTTTCAACCTAAATTCCCCTCCCTCTCACCCTTCTCCCTTTCATAGCCTTCTCTTCTTCCACCTTTTTCACTATAACCTACAACCCTTTCTAAGTCTTTTTCTTCAATCTGTCTCCCTTTTAAAACATCCAAACCCTTCACTTTCATTCTTCCTCTCTCCTTCTACAACTTACATTCTCCTCCTTTTCACCCTCCACCCCTATCCCTTCTAAAGTGTCTTCTTACACCTGTCTTTCCTTCTGCTTCCCCCCCCTTCCCGCTTCTCCCCTCCTCCCACTCACTTGGCACACGCGGTGAAGGAGAACTTGTCGTCAGTAGCCAGAATGTACTTGGGAGTCTTGATGGTGACCTCGAAGCGCGGCAGCACGAACTCTTCCACCTTGAAGCTCTGAGAGATCCTCCTATGGGGCGTCTTGACGAAGATTGTGTAGGAACCCTTGTAGAGTGGAGAGAGAAAGAGCCTTGTTTATAGTTGTCAGGCTTACCGTTATGTGTTGGATAGAATTAATGAAAGAAAGAAAAGAGAAAGAATGCCTTATAAATAGTTGTCAGACCAAATTATGTATTGTAACTTTAGGAACCTTAAATGCTTGTCATGGTTCCTTAGTGTTTTCTGTGGGTTAAGGAATGAATAGTTTAAGTATCGTTGCAAATGAAAGTTATAAAGTAATGGCACCAGGCATGTAGGAAAGAACAGTCAGTCTTTCCCACGTCCTGTTTCTCAGTTTCATGTCGTTCCCATATTGTATGTCCATCACTCACTTTCCAACTCTGGTACCAAGTTTAGGTTACATTATGATTGAGTATATAAAGTATGCAAACCAGCAATGTAAGACAGAACAGTCAGTCTCTCCCACGCCCTCTCTATCAGTCTGACGTTCCCACAGTCTGTCCTTCAGTCATTTTCACTACAAACTTCATCAAATTAAGGTGACTTTGTACTTTTTTTTTTTAAATCACAAAGAGCTGGCCAAGGGCACAACAAAAAAGGGTAACACAAAGCCCGCTTAGTTGCCAGTCCCTATAAAGAAGACAGTAAGAGAATAATATAAAAAAGAGGGGTGAGCCAATTTAGTTCGGGAGGTGTCTTGTTACTCCTCTTTTGAAAAGATTTAAGTCATAGGAAAATGGAAAAATAGAAACAGGAAGAGAGTTCCAGAGTTTACCAGTGAGAAGGATGAAAGAGTAAAGATACTGATTAACTCTTGCATTAGGAAGATAGACAGAATAGGGATGAGAATGAGTAGAAAGTCTTGTGCAGCGACGACGCGGGAGGGGGGGGAGGCATGCAGTTAGCAAGTTCAGAAGAGCAGTGAGCATGAAAATAACGGTAGAAGAGAGCAAGAGAAGCAACATTGCGTAGGTGATTTAAAGATTGAAGACAGTCAGTCAGAGGAGGAGAGTTGATGAAACGAAAAGCTTTTGACTCAACCCTGTTTAGGAGAGCTGTATGAGTGGATCCTCCCCAAACATGTGAGACATACTCCATACATGGGCGGATAAGGCCCCTGTAGAGAGCAAGCAAGTGGGAGGGAGAAAAAAAAGGACGCACACGACACAGGACACCTAACTTCTTAGAAGCTGTTTGAGCATGAGAGGAGATGTGAGATTTCCAGTTCAGATTTTTAGTAAAGGATAGTCCTAGAATGTTCAATGTAGAAGAAGGAGACAGTTGAGTGTCATTGAAGAAAAGGGGATAGTTATCTGGTAGGTTTTGTCAAGTAGATAGGTGAAGAAATTGGATTTTTGAGCTATTGAACGAAACAAGGTTTGCTTTTCCCCAATCGGAAATTATAGAAAGATCAGAAGTTAGGCGCTAGTTGGCATCTCTCCGTGAATCACTTAGTTCCTGTTGAGTTAGACGTCTAATAAACGACGTTGATAAATGCAGGGTAGAATCATCAGCGTAGGAGTGGATAGGGCTTTGAGTTAGACTTAGAAGATCATTAATGAATAATAGAAAGAGAGTGGGTGATAGGACAGAACCCTGGGGAACACTACTATTGATAGATTTAGGAGAAGAACAATGTCCGTCTACAGTAGCAGCAATAGAATGGTTTGAAAGGAAACTTAAGATGAAGGTACAGAGAGAAGGATAGAAACCGAATGAGGGTAGTTTGGAAATTAAAGATTTGTGCCAGACTCTATCAAAAGCTTTTGATATGTCAAAGGCAACAGCAAAAGTTTCACCGAAACCCCTAAAGGAGGATGACCAAGATTCAGTTAGGAAAGCTAGAAGATCGCCAGTAGATCGCCCTTTACGGAAACCGTACTGCCGATCAGATAGAAGATTGTGAGCAGATAGATGCTTAAGAATCTTCTTATTAAGTATAGATTCAAAAACTTTAGAAAGGCAGAAAGTCAAAGCTATAGGACGGTAGTTTGAAGGATTAGAACGGTCACCCTTCTTAGGAACAGGTTGGATGTGAGCAAACTTCCAGCAAGAAGGAAAGGTGGAAGTAGATAGACAAAGACTGAAAAGTTTGACCAGGCAAGGTGCAAGCACAAAAGCACAATTTTTGAGAACAATAGGAGGGACTACGTCAGGACCGTAAGCCTTCCGAGGATCTAGGCCAGAAAGGGCAAAGAAAAAATCATTCCGAAGGATCTTAATGACAGGCATAATATAGTCAGAGGGTGGAGGAGAAGGAGGAACAAGCCCTTCATCAGCCTGAGTGGAATTTTTAGCAAATGTTTGAGCGAAGAGTTCAGCTTTAGAAGTAGATGAGACAGCTGTGGAGCCATCTGGGTGAAGCATAGGCGGGAAAGATAAAGAAGAAAAATTGTTAGATATGCTATTAGCTAGATGCCAGAAGTCACGAGAGGAATTTGATTCAGAAAGATTTTGACATTTTCTATGAATGAAAAAGTTTTTGGTAAGTTGAAGTAAAGATTTGGCATGATTACGGGCAGAAATATAAAGGGCACGAGTTTCAGGAGACTTGATATAAAGTCTTGCGAACCAGGAATGTAAGAAAGCATAGTCAGTTTCTCCCACGTCCTTTCCAATCAGTCTCACGTTCCCCAGTCATTCTCCTTCACTCATTCTCACTACATTAAGTCTATCAAGTTTCCTCACTCGCCCACTCGCGCACTCGCGCACTCGCGCACTCACCTCTTCGGGTTCGTCGGCGAGCTGGAAGTCAAGGTGGACCAGACCTTCGGTGTTGGAGACGTTCTTCCACTGGGCGATCCTGGTGCCGGAGGGCGTGTTCACCCAAACCTCGGGGTACTGCGGGGAAACATGGCAAAAATTGTGATGGGGTAGAAGGTGGTTGGACTACTTCGTCTAACATTTAAATGGCACAGAGTTTCATAATGGGAGAATATAAAATAAAAGTGGCATAGTTTGACATTTAAGTAAGGATAAGCGCCTCCCTGTGTAGGTTATGGGAACGACCTCTGTGTTTTTTAGGGTTTGAGAGCCAGGGATGGAGGGTGGGTAGAAGGCTCCTTTGATATAGAAGGACATGGAGGGAGAGAGGGAAGTCTTTTAATATATAGGGGCAGGGAAAGTATTTTTTATATGGAAGGACAGGGAGAGAGTCCTTTGGTATAGAGGGATAGGGAGGGAGGAATGGAGTCTGGGCAGTACAATCAAATCAGTGCCATGAATTAGACTAGACACAGGCAGAAGCAACATATCCTAAACACCTAAAGTTATTAAAGCATCCTAACACCCTCCCCCGCCTTACCTCCCCTCTTCTTACACCCACCTATCCCTTCAACCTACATTTCCTCTCCTCTAAACTCTTCCAAAATCTCTTCTTACACGCCCTAACTAACTTACGTAAACCTAACCTCTTACACCTGCCCCTCTTGTTCTTTCCCCTTCCCTCACCGTTGCACTATTTTTCTAAAACTCTTTCCCTTTTTATGCTTTGCCATAGGACTTCTGAAGTCTGGCACATTTCCCATTTTTTTGTCATTAAATCAATCGACCACCTGCCCTGCGTCCCTAACACCCCGTCAGTCACTCACCTCAGCCGTGGACACCTGCATCTTGTTCCCGGTGACCGTCAGGACCCGGAACTGCACCTTCTCCCCGGGCCGGTACAGGTACTTGTCGGTCTGTACAAAGGTCTTCTCGATGTCGGTCCACAGACTGATGTCCACCGTGTCGTTCACCTTGAGGCCGTTCACGCTGCCCTTCAGGTGGAGGTTGGCGCTGTACGTCGTGACCTTGGGCATCACCATGTCGTGACACTTCTCGTACTTGCCTGCATGGTATATATAAGATACTTTGATCCTATGTAGACACTTTGCAAATACCAAAGATAAGGTTATAGGCCTGCATAGAGAACAAGAGATGGTTATTATAGTAAGTTATATTATATTATAGTATTATAGTATGTATTATGGTAGATTATTATATTTAGGTATTATAGGTATTATGGTAGATTATTATAGTAGGCCTACATTAGTTAATGATTTAAGCTTACATATTAACTATGGAGAGCGTGATGGTTATTGTACATTAGTTTTGTATATAAGCTGCAAGTAAATGACACTTCTCGTACTTGCCTGCATAGAGAACGTGATAAATAGTACTTTAGTTAGTCTTTTTTTTAACGAGGCAAAAAAACCTGACCACTTACTGCTGCCTGACTGATATTTGATGCTAAGAGAAGGGAATACTACGCTTCTTCTAAAGTTCTGTTGTATTTTATCAGTTAACCATATTATCAGGTAAACTGGCATAATTTTAATCATGAGACCAGAAGATAACATGAAATTTTTGCCTTGTTAAAAAAAAAGACTATAGTGAGCTGTACTTTTAATAGATACCCCTAGATTCATACTCAACCCTTGTCCTATAGTTCTTCTTACCCATCGATTAGTAGCTACCCCAGATACCCCTACCTTCTCGTTCTTGGCTAAACACAGAACATGATTATTATTGTACATTAGTTAGTGAATTAAGCAGAATGACCTAAATTATAACTCAATATAACCCAGATTCATACTTAACTCTTGCCCTAGATTAATGCCATGCCATGCCATGATTAAAATTAGGTTAGGCCGCACTTAGAATGTGCCGTTCAATATGGTCGCCCTGTTTCGTAAAAGATAAAACCAAATTGGAATCAGTGCAAAGAAGAGCAACCAAACAAATTCCATCTCTGCGAAATTCATCTTATGAAGAGAGACTGCGGAAACTTAATGTTTTCCTTAAAGGATCGTAGAATCCGTGGGGACTTGATAGAAACCTTTAAGATCCTAAAAGGATTTGATGTCATTAATCAAGAGAACCTATTCGAGCTTTCTCCTCAAGTGACAAGAAATAACGGTTTAAAACTTAACGGTCAACGTTGCATCACAGATCTCCGTAAAAACTATTTCAATGTTAGAGTTGTTGATAGATGGAACAAGTTACCAGCAAATGTTGTCGAAGCCAGCACAATAGCTACATTTAAAAACAGACTTGATGCGTACTGAAAAGTAAATGGGTATTGATAGTGCCCGGCGAATTCATATTATAGTCCCCCGGATCGATTGGTGTTAGTTGTAGTTAGTATATTTCATATCCTATCATTCTTCACTACGAAACTTCCATGTTCCTATCTTCTTTAGGGACATGGTATAATTTTCCAACTGTTTTCTTACATGTAGTTGATAGTTAGTAGTATGTAGTTCAGCAGATAGCCTCGTTATGGACCAATAGGTCTCCTGGTGTCTGTTATTCCTATGTACTATTCCTATGTAATACCCCAGATGTATACACTGATGTACTATGCATGTTTCATACCTTAATGTACCCCAGATTTCATACTTTAATCTACCTCAGATTCCTACCTTTGAGCCTTTAATGTACCGCAGATTCATAGTTATATCTCATATATTATGTCCTATATGTACTATATTCATACTTATGAGTTTAGAACATAAAAACATAAGGAAGCTACAAGAGGCCGTGAGACCTATATACACGTGGTAGTTCGAGTTACTGAACTGTTATAAGATTCGGTGACCTACCCGCCGGGATGTTGAAGGGGCATGTCAGGATGGTCTGGTTGCGGTCTTCGGGCAGCCTGTCCGAGTCCCACACGGTCACGGACACGTTCAAGTTGCCTGCCGGGGCGGCGCCGTTGGTCACGAACACGCACATCTGCGACGTGCCCGGCGAGATCCACTGGCGGGGCGTCGTGATGATGTAGTTCCTGGGTAGAGGAGAGGGTTTGTGTTAAGCTTTTTGTTGCTAGTTAAGAAAAAGGTAGATTAGGGTGAAGAAAAACTAGAGGTAAAAAAGATAATTGACTATACAAAGCGCCACCATGCCAGGACGAACTTGGTGGACTCGAACCGCTGACCGAATGCAGGGGAAGGTGGGAAGGATTGAAGATATCAGAGGTGCACTTGCAGGAGGAAACGGTATAGGTAAGTTAGGATACAACAAAGGAGACAATCACAGTCAGGATTACAGATGTGAAGGAAGAATGGTGGGTGACTGTAATGTATAAATTATGAGTGTTGAAAATGTGTTGGAAACCGGGCAGAAAACTAAGTACGTGCTCCGCTGAGGTACTTATATCGTTAAGTCGCTAAAATAATTAATGTCATAGTTACGTCAATACGGTTAAAATGAACAAAACACTTTGAGGACGCATGACAAACGCAGCGCCCCAAAGTTGACACAAAACATGACCCGAATCTTACCAATCAATCTGTACTATTGATATTGTAACAGGCTAAT
>JACEEZ010004471.1:0-25000 GCA_016584305.1 Chionoecetes opilio | reverse complement strand
TGTAAGAAAGCATAGCCCAGTTTCTCCCACGTCCCTTCCAATCAGTCTCACGTTCCCCAGTCATTCTCCTTCACTCATTCTCACTACATTAAGTCTATCAAGTTTCCTCCACTCGCGCACTGGCGCCGGGCGCACTCGCGCACATGCGCGCACGTCGCGCACTTCGCGCACTTCGCGCACTCCGCAGGGTTCGCGCCCCTCGCGCACTCGCGCCCCTCGCGCACTCGCCCGCACTCACTCACATCACCACCTCTTCGGGTTCGTGGGCGAGCTGGAAGTCAAGGTGGACCAGACCTTCGGTTTTGGAGACGTTCTTCCACTGGGCGATCCTGGTGCCGGAGGGCGTGTTCACCCAAACCTCGGGGTACTCGCGGGGAAACATGGGCAAAAATTGTGATGGGGTAGAAGGTTGGTTGGACTACTTCGTCTAACATTTAATGGCAGAGAGTTTCATAATGGGAGAATATAAAATAAAAGTGGCATAGTTGACATTTAAGTAAGGATAAGCGCCTCCCTGTGTGGGTTTTGGGAACGACCTCTGTGTTTTTTAGGGTTTGAGAGCCGGGGATGGAGGGGGGGTAAAAGGGCTCCTTTGATATGAAGGACATGGAGGGAGAGAGGGAAGTCTTTTAATATATAGGGGCAGGGAAAGTATTTTTTATATGGAAGGACAGGAAGAGAGTCCTTTGGTATAGAGGGATAGGGAGGAGGATGGAGTCTGGGCAGTACAATCAAATCAGTGCCATGAATTAGACTAGACACAGGAGAAGCAACATATCCTAACACCTAAAGTTATTAAGCATCCTAACAACCCTCCCCCGCCTTACCTCCCCTCTTCTTACACCCACCTATCCCTTCAACCTACATTTCCTCTCCTCTAAACTCTTCCAAAATCTCTTCTTACACGCCCTAACTAACTTACGTAAACCTAACCTCTTACACCTGCCCCTCTTGTTCTTTCCCCTTCCCTCACCGTTGCACTATTTTTCTAACTCTTTCCCTTTTTATGCTTTGCCATAGGACTTCTGAAGTCTGGCACATTTCCATTTTTTTGTCTTAAATCAATCGACCACCTCCCCTTGCGTCCCTAACACCCCGTCAGTCACTCACCTCAGCCGTGGACACCTGCATCTTTTTTCCCGGTGACCGTCAGGACCCGGAACTGCACCTTCTCCCCGGGCCGGTACAGGTATTTGTCGGTCTGTACAAAGGTCTTCTCGATGTCGGTCCACAGACTGATGTCCACCGTGTCGTTCACCTTGGGCCTTTTCACGCTGCCCTTCAGGTGGGGGTTGGCGCTGTACGTCGTGCCTTGGCATCACCATGTCGGGGACACTTCTCGTACTTGCCTGCATGGTATATATAAGATACTTTGATCCTATGTAGAACACTTTGCAAATACCAAAGATAAGGTTATAGGCCTGCATAAGACAAGAGAGGGTTTTATTATAGTAAGTTATATTATATTATAGTATTATAGTATGTATTTTTGGTAGATTATAATTATTATATTAGGTATTATGGGTATTATGGTAGATTATTATAGTAGCCTACATTAGTTAATGATTTAAGCTTACATATTAACTATGGAGAGCGTGATGGTTATTGTACATTAGTTTTTGTATATAAGCTGCAAGTAAATGACACTTCTCGTACTTGCCTGCATAGAGAACGTGATAAATAGTTACTTTAGTTAGTCTTTTTTTTAACGAGACAAAAAAACCTGACCACTTACTGCTGCCTACTGATATTTGATGCTAAGAGAAGGGGAATACTACGCTTCTTTCTAAAGTTCTGTTGTTTTATTAGTTAACCATATTATCAGGTAAACTGGCATAATTTTAATCATGAGACCAGAAGATAACATGAAATTTTTGCCTTGTTAAAAAAAAGACTATAGTGAGCTGTCTTTTAATAATACCCCTAGATTCATACTCAACCTTGTCCTATAGTTCTTCTTACCCATCGATTAGTAGCTACCCCAGATACCCCTACCTTCTCGTTCTTGGCTAAACACAGAACATGATTATTATTGTCTTAGTTAGGGGAATTAAGCAAAATTTGACCTAATTATAACTCAATATAACCCGATTCATACTTAACTCTTGCCCTAGATTAATGCCATGCCTTTGCCATGATTAAAATTGGTTAGGCCGCACTTAGAATGTGCCGTTCAATATGGTCGCCCTGTTTCGTAAAGATAAAACCAAATTGGAATCAGTGCAAAAAAAGAGCAACCAAACAAATTCCATCTCTGCGAAATTCATCTTATGAAGAGAGACTGCGGAAACTTAATGTTTTCCTTAAGACTAGAAATCCGTGGGGACTTGATAGAAACCTTTAAGATCCTAAAGGATTTGATGTCTTAATCAAGAGAACCTATTCGAGCTTTCTCCTCAAGTGACAACAAGAATAACGGTTTAAAACTTAACGGTCAACGTTGCATCACAGATCTCCGTAAAAACTATTTCAATGTTAGAGTTGTTGATAGATGGAACAAGTTACCAGCAAATGTTGTCGAAGCCAGCACAATGCTACATTTTAAAAACAGACTTGATGCGTACTAAAAAGTAAAGGGGTATTGATAGTGCCCGGCGAATTCATATTATAGTCCCCCGGATCGATTGGTGTTAGTTGTAGTTAGTAATATTTCATATCCTATCATTCTTCACTACGAAACTTCCATGTTCCTATCTTCTTTAGGGACATATGTAGTTGATAGTTAGTAGTATGTAGTTCAGCAGATAGCCTCGTTATGGACCAATAGGTCTCCTGGTGTCTGTTTTTTCCTATGTACTATTCCTATGTAATACCCCAGATGTTATACACTGATGTACTATGCATGTTTCATACCTTAATTTGTACCCCAGATTTCATACTTTAATCTACCTCAGATTCCTACCTTTGAGCCTTTAATGTACCCCAGATTCATATTTTATATTTCATATATTATGTCCTATATTTACTATATTCATACTTATGAGTTTAGAACCATAAAAACATAAGGAAGCTACAAGAGGCCCGTGAGACCTATATACACGTGGTAAGTTCGGTTACTGAACTGTTTTTTAAATTCGGTGACCTACCCGCCGGGATGTTTGAAGGGGCATGTCAGGATGGTCTGGTTGCGGTCTTCGGGCAGCCTGGTTTCCCAGTCCCCACGGTCCCGGACACGTTTTTAAGTTGCCTGCCGGGGCGGCGCCGTTGGTCACGAACACGCACATCTGTGACGGGGCCCCCGGGGAGATCCACTGCGGGGCGTCCGGGGGATGATGTAGTTCCTGGTAGAGGAGAGGGTTTTGTGTTAAGCTTTTTGTTGCTAGTTAAGAAAAAGGTAGATTAGGGGGAAGAAAAACTAGAGGTAAAAAAGATAATTGACTATACAAAGCGCCACCATGCCAGGACGAACTTGGTGGACCCCGAACCGCTAACCGAATGCAGGGGAAGGTGGGAAGGATTGAAGATACAGAGGTGCACTTGCAGGAGGAAACGGTATAGGGAATTAGATACAACAAAGGAGACAATCACAGTCAGGATTACGATGTGAAGAAGAATGGTGGGTGACTGTATGTATAAATTATGAGTGTTGAAAATGTGTTGAAACCGGGCAGAAAACTAAGTACGTGCTCCGCTGAGGTACTTATATCGTTTAAGTCGCTAAAATAATTAATGTCATAGTTACGTTTAATACGGTTAAAATGAACAAAACACTTGAGGACGCATGACAAACGCGGGGCCCCAAAGTTGACACAAAACATGACCAAAACTTACCAATCAATCTTTACTATTGATATTGTAACAGGCCCAATAACCTAAAAAAAGAGTCTTGACAAACACATTCCCGGAACACTAAAAGGAATAAAACTCGAAACATTAAACTAAACTAAAACATATGACACTAAAAAATTACGATTAAAATTAAATAATAATGCCACTCACCCTTGGGCATGTTGGGGCGCTAGCAGCAGGAGGGCGAGGGCAAGGGCAAGCAGTACCCAGCAGGAGACCGCCATGGTTCACAGGCAGCAGCAGGGGCAGGCAGGGGCTCATGTGTGTTGCCACTTGGCCAGAGAGGGAGCCGAACGCGGAGTGGCGAGGTGAGAGACAGCGAGCCGGCAGGGAGGCATGGAAGGATCGTTGCTGGTGACTCGACGCGGGTCCTCTGCGCCCTTTCGTGGTGTGTGTGTGTGTGTGTGTCCTTTTGTGTGTGTGTGTGTGTGTGTGTGGGTTTTTGTGTGTGTGTGTGTTCTTTGTGTGTGTGTGTGTGTGTGGGGGGGGGATTAGGGGGGTTTCAAGGTTATTTAGGGAAACCCATATGAGACGTATCTCTGTTTTTTTGTGTTTTTTTGCTTATACGTGTGGGGTGTGTGTGTGTGTGTGTGTGTGTATGTGTGTCAGTGTGTGTGTGGGGTGTGTATGAGTGTGTGTGTGTGTGGTGTGTGTGTGTGTGTTGTCAGTATGTGTGTGTGTGTGTGTGGTGTGTGTGGTTTCCATGGGCGTTGGTGTTTTTCACTTAAGTGTTAGTTAGGTGAACGATTTTCAACACCCCACACACACACACACACATACACCATCGTTTCCAAGTATATCTTTTTTTATGACTCACACACTTGCGAATATGTTTTTTGGGCGTCACTTCAGGAAAAATTTACACTTAGTTACACAAAAAGTTTTTTATTTTCTTTTTTTCAATTATTCATTAATTCAAATTTGCTCATTCACTAATTTCATTCGCTCATTCATTTTATTTATTTGCTCATTCTTAATTCATTCGCTGATTTATTAATTCATTCGCTCATTCATTAATTCATTCGCTCATTCATTAATTCATTCGCTCATTCATTAATTCATTCGCTTTATTCATTAATTCATTCGCTCATTCATTAATTCATTCGCTCATTCATTAATTCATTCGCTCATTCATTAATTCTTCGCTCATTCATTAATTCATTCGCTCATTTCATTAATTCATTCGCTCATTCATTCATTCATTCGCTCATTCATTATTATTCGCTCATTTATTAATTCATTCGCTCATTCATTAATTCATTCGCTCTTCATTAATTTAAATTTGCTCATTTTATTAATTAATTCGCTCATTCATTAATTCCTTCGCTCAATTCATTAATTCATTCGCTCATTCTGTGATTCATTTCTTGATATTTTTTGATCTACTTTTTGTTTAATCGATTGTTTTGAATTTTATTTTATTTTTCTTAACCTCTAACCTTCACTATTTTTTTTTCTAGTTTTTCTTTATATATATTTATATATAATATATAATATATTATATATTATATATATATATTATATATATATATATATAAAATAGATATATATATATATATTTTATTTTATATATGTATATAAAATATATAAAATATATATATATATATATATATATATATATATATATATATTTGTTCTTATTTTCTTTTTTCCTTATGTTTTTTATCTTACTTACTTTTAAACAATAGTATTTTGGTTCATTACTTTTTTTTTAATTGCTTTTTTTAAGTTTCCTTTTTGTGTGTGAATTTAAGAATCATTGAAAGTCGTCGAACCTAACACTCCTTCGTGTAGTTTTTTTTTTAATTATTATTATTTTTGCACATTTTTTCAGTTAAAGATTTGTAGATAGAAAATAAATTTTTGAAAGTTTTACGTAAATTTTTCTTTCTCATCATTTCCAGATTTATTTTTCTGTATTTGTTAACATTTCCATTTATATAAATTTTTCCCTTTTGTGGGGTGTGTGTGTGTGTGTGGTGTGTGTGTGTGCATGTATGTGTTTGGGGTGTGTGTGTGTGTGTGTGCATGTATGTGTGTGTGTGTGTGTGTGTGTTTTGTGTGTGTGTGGGGTGGGGTGTGCGTGTGTGTTTTTATACAAGATAAAAGTAAAACGTGTATTATCCTACTTTTGTCTACTCTTACTTTACTTAGTCCATGTGAGTGTGTGTGTGTGTGTGTGTGTGTGTGTGTGTGTGTGTGTGTGTGTGTGTGTGTGTGTGTATGTGTGTGTGTGTGTGTGTGTGTGTGTGTGTGTATGTGTGTGTGTGTGTGTGTGTGTGTGTTGTGTGTGTTGTGTGTGTGTGTGTGTGTGTGTGTGTGTGTGTGTGTGTGTTTTAGTGGTTCATATCTTTTTATCTTAATCTTTTTCTGGGTGTGTGTCTGCCTACCTATCTTCTGCTCTCTCTCTCTCTCTCTCTCTCTCTCTCTCTCTCTCCTCTCTCCTCTTCTCTCTCTCTCTCCTCTCTCCTCTCTTCTCTCTCTCTCTCTCTCTCTCTCTCTCTCTCTCTCGTCTCTCTCTCTCTCTTTTCTTCTCTCTCTCTCTCTCTCTCTTCTCTCTCTCTCTTCCTCTCTCTCTCTCTCTTCGCTCTCTTTCTCTCTCGCTCTCTTTCTCTCCTCGCTCCTCTCTCTTTCTCTCTCTTCTCCTCCCCTCCTCTTTTTCTCTCTTCTCCTCTCTCCTCTCTCTCTCTCTCTCCTCTCTCTCTTCTCTCCGTCTCTCTCCTCTCTCTCTCTCTCTCTCTCTCCTTCTCTTCTCTTCTCTCTCTCTCTCTCTCTCCCTCTCTCTTTTTCCCTCTCTCTCTCCTCTCTCTCTCTCTCGTCTCCTCTCTCACGTCTATTCCGATGTGGTGACCTGCTATATCGCCTCAAGGCATGGCCGGGTAGGGAGCCTCAGGCGTGAGGTCATTAGCGCTGGGGGGATAGGTCAGGTTAAGGGTATACTTGTTTCACCTCTAAAAGGTGACAGGCGCCCTCAGGTGACCCTTTTCACCTCCTCCCTCACTCAGAATTTAACGAATCTTTATATTTCCCTCTCAATATCTCGTCTTCATGAACAGTATCTGGCTTACTTTTGTGTCCATGTGATAACACATTTACTAACGATGGTGAATCGAGGACTTTCATGCACTCAAAGCAAATATAGGGTGTGTTTTTAAAGAAATAACGAAGGACTGTAGGATGCCCGATTTCCACTAAATTTTTTCAACCAATAAGAGACCACAGCGAAGCTGGCCTGACAAGCTCCTCCTCGGGGGAGAGTTTAGCTCTAGCGTTCTTGAACCGACTATAGCCGTGGAGAGACCCGATAGTTTGCTGATCCTGGGTGCGAGTTAGTGCGCCCGCAGCATGGCGTGGAGCGCGCGGGGGGTGGCGGCGGTCAACTGGTGCGTGGGTGGCGTGTGGGTGGTGGGCGAGATGAGCCGTGGCGGGCGGGGGTTAGGGCCCCGAGTGGCTTAGGTATACCAGTGGTCCGGTCTTATTGCGGGCGCGACGGCCCGGTTCGCAACGGTCCTCCGCCGAGGCGCGGGCCACAGGCACCCGCACTTCGGGTAATCGGCCCTCCGCTCAGCCCGCCATTATTAGCCATTTTGAGTGGGCCAGCAGGGGCGGGCCCACCGCCGACGGGCCTGCCCCCTTCTGCCCCCTCCTGACCAGCATGTGGCCCCTAGCTGGCCCCGCCCCGCCGCCACGGCCCCTCAGGACGCCCTTGGGTCAGCACACCACTATATCTTGTATAATTCACAAACAGTATAAAATTATAATCTTATGAATACGAATCATGAAGAGGGCGACACCGAGCGGCAGGCTCCACCCCTTTCTCCCAGCCGGCCACCCATTGGTCCCTCCCCCGGCGCGGCCAGCCAATCACCACGGAGCTCTCATTATGATTAATAACCTCTTATGACCTATCCATTCCCGGATCCCTTTACTCTCAACCCGGCTAAAGCTAATCGTTTGCATAGCGTTGGCCCACTCAACAACATTTTAATCAACTATTCCACCAACATTTACAAGCTGAAATCAAGAATCATTCCAGCTCTGAATATCTAATGAGGCATTTGCAAGGATAATTCCTGAAAGGCGTAGCGGCCGGGCCATAATGATGATAGGCGTTTGTGTGTTGATTTTATCTCTTCATGTGGCCGCTTATTTACATATGAATTACAGTCTAAATACTTAATCGATATGCGAGTGTAGGGCGAGGGTGGCGACGCCTCGGCCCCGCCTCGTCAGGACGCGGGTCTCTCATGCAAATGTGAGGAACCTGAAGGAGATTTTGTCCAGAGTCCACCACAGCAAGGGTCCACCACAGCAAGGCAGGGCGGGGTCCACCACAGCAAGGGTCCACCACAGCAAGGGTCCACCAAAGCAAGGGTCCACCACAGCAAGGGTCCACCACAGCAAGGGTCCACCAAAGCAAGGGTCCACCACAGCAAGGGTCCACCACAGCAAGGGTCCACCATAGCAAGGGTCCACCACAGCAAAGGTCCACCACAGCAAGGGTCCACCACAGCAAGGGTCCGCCACAGCAAGGGTCCGCCACAACAAGGGACCACCACAGCAAGGGTCCACCACAGCAAAAGTCCACCACAGCAAGGGTCCACCACAGCAAGGGTCCACCACAGCAAGGGTCCACCACAGCAAAGGTCCACCACAGCAAAGGTCCACCGCAGCAAGGGTTCACCACAGCAAGGGTCCACCACAGCAAGGGTCCACCACAGCAAAGGTCCACCACAGCAAGGGTTCACCACAGCAAGGGTCCACCACAGCAAGGGTCCACCACAGCAAGGGTCCACCACTGCAAGGGTCCGCCACAACAAGGGTCCACCACAGCAAGGGTCCACCACAGCAAAGGTCCACCACAGCAAAGGTCCACCACAGCAAGGTCCACCACAGCAGGGTCCACCACAGCAAGGGTCCACCACAGCAAGGGTTCCACCACAGCAAGGGTCCACCACAGCAAGGGTCCAGCACAGCAAGGGTCCACCACAACAAGGTCCACCACAGCAAGGGTCCGCCACAGCAAGGGTCCAGCACGCAAGGGTCCGCCACAGCAAGGGTCCACCACAGCAAGGGTCCAGCACAGCAAGGGTCCGCCACAACAAGGGTCCACCACAGCAAGGGTCCACCACAGCAAGGGTCCACCACAGCAAGGGTCCACCACAGCAAGGGTTCACCACAGCAAGGGTCCACCACAGCAAGGGTCCACCACAGCAAGGGTCCACCACAGCAAGGGTCCAGCACAGCAAGGGTCCGCCACAACAAGGGTCCACCACAGCAAGGGTCCGCCACAGCAAGGGTCCACCACAGCAAGGGACCACCACACAACATATACACGCCTTCTTTCCTATTATCTCTCTCTCTCTCTCTCTTCTCTCTCTCTCCTCTCTCTCTCTCCTCTCTCTCTCTCTCTCCTCTCTCTCTCTCTCCTCTCTCTTCTCATCTCTCCTCTCTCCTCTCTCCTCTCTCTCTCTCTCTCTCTCTCTCCTCTCTCTCTCTCTCTCTCTCTCGCTCTCTCTCTCTCTCTCTCTCTCTTCTTCTCTCTCCTCTCTCTCTCTCTCTCTCTCTCTCTCCCCCCCCCCCCCTCTCTCTCTCTCTCTCAAATCTCATCTCTTTTTCTCACCCTCATCTTTCTCTCTTTTCATACTCCGCACAAAAAGAAAAAAAGGGGACAGAGAGAGAAGGGGGTGAAGACACAAAATAATAAGAATCAATGAGCAAAAGCAGTAATACGTGACTGCACTTTTTCAATGTGTCTCACCCTCTTTCTCTCTTTTTCTGGCGACACACTCTTAACCACGGTCGCATCCAGGATTTTTTTTCGAGGTGGGTCTGATTTTTTTTTCGCCACGCAGTATAGTAAATCCGCCAGATTTCTTGCAAGCCGCTGGATGGTAATTTTTTTCCGCCATCTGCTGATTCCCTTTTCGGGCGTTATTTTTTATTTTTGCTACTGAAACAATAGTTTTGGTAGTATTAGATGCTCGTCCAAGACATTACACGAAACATAAGCGCAAGTAAATCAAAGTATTGGTGCACACAGGCAGGTGACGCGTCACATCGCTAGAACCTGATATTATTTTTTAACTGACTGTTAGTGTATTCTGATTTCATACAAGGAAGGAAATTTCGGTGGGAAGAGAAACCATGGCACCCTTTTCCCCCCCTCCACTGAGGGCGCCACTGCTCTTAACACCACTTTGCCGTCTTCCTCTCCGTCAATAATAATAATAATAATATTAATAATAATAATAATAATGCGGACCAGACAGCAACGCAAAAATCCCACAAAATGACACCAACGAAAGAAAAAAATCGTAGGTGATCAGTTTTAGCTTCATAACACCTATGCGACCTCCTCCAACTGTCCTCCTCGAACCTCCTCCTTCAGTAGTAGTTGTATAAGGGCGTCGTTCTCACTATAATAACTTGAGCATCGGATCTTTCTCGAGTGTCAGGTTGTATGTATGTATGTCCTATATAAGGGTGTCGTGTGTGTGTTCGTCTGTGTGTGGGTGATTAGCAGTGTCGTCCTCGCGCTCTGTCGCCTCGTGGGTGTTAGGTTCGCGCCTCCCATGAATGCTCCGTAATTTTCGCACTCGATTTTTTTGTCCCATTTTTTTCTTGGAGAGGTGTAAGGAGATGTCAGGAAAGATGGGGGGGGGCGGGGAGGAAGGGGATAATAGTGGTGGTGGTGGTGGTAGGTTGAATATGTGAATGAATAGATGAATGAATTAATGTGTCACTTCTTAATTTTTTTAGCTGTGTGTCTCAGTGTTTTGTATTGATATCATTTATATCATTTTTTTGTCTGTGTGTATTTACTCCTCGCACTTCACACACCCTCTGTTACCTCTCATTCACACCTGTAGGCAAACACCTGTCTTAATGAGGAGGACTCGTGCACGGAGGTAGTACAGGTAAGACATTCATCATACACCCTTTGGTCACCGCCCTTACTGGCACCGTGTCCTGGCACTGTCCTGGCCCCCTTGGCACACCGCGGGGGAGAGAGAGGCCGCGGGAGGTTAGAAAAAATGAAAACAAATATATTCAGGTATGAAGATGTATCACTTGGGAATTATTGACAGCGAGCTTCGCTCGCTGTCGCTTACCATAAGACCCGTGGAACCAAGTTTCCGCCAAAAAGTGTATAACTACTCCTAAATATATTTAGATTGAGCTGAAATTTGACGTGCAAGTAGTGCTGTCAAAATCAATGGTGGTCGTCGGAAGAAACTTTTTGAGTAAAACAAGCCCTTAATGAGTAATAAGCGTAAACTACTCCTAATTATTGTTGGATTGAGCTGAAATTCGACATGCAAGTAGTGCTGTCAAAATCAACGGGGGTCTGTAGAACAAACTATTTGCATAGAACAAGCCCTTAATGAGTAATTCACGTAATGAGTTAATTGGCTGGAACGTGGCTCGCTGTCACGTTCCAGCCGCAAGAACTGAGCCAAAAGCAAAGGGGCCAGAGGCTGGACGTCTATACTTGATAATTGACAGCGAGCTTCGCTCGCTGTCGCTTACCTAAGACCCGTGGAACCAGTTTCCGCCAAAAAGTGTATTACTCCTAATATGTCGATTACTGAATTTACATCGCAACAGTGCTGTCAACAATGGGGTCGTCAGATGAATTGTTTGCGAAAACAACCTAATGAGTAATTAGCGTAAACTACTCCTAATTATTGTCGGATTGAGCTGACATTCGACATCCAAGTAGTGCTGTCAAAATCAATGGTGGTCTGTAAAACAAACTTTTTGCATAGAACAAGCCCTTAATGAGTAATTCACGTAATTAGTTAATTGGCTGGAACGTGGCTCGCTGTCACGTTCCAGCCGCAAGAACTGAGCCAAAAGCAAAGGGGCCAGAGGCTGGACGTCTATACTTGATCAGTTGACCCTCATGTCGCCTGCCCCTCCTCCTCCTGACTCCTTCCTCCTTCTGACTCCTTCCTTCCTCCTGGTCCTTCTTCCTTCCTCCTGATTCCTTCCTCCTCGCCCCCATCCTCGCCTCGGTTAGGTGTGAATTCCTCCGAGACACACAAAAACCTACACGCCTTCAATAATACATAATTCATTTTCTGTCCCCAAGCAGAGGAAATAGATGAAGTCCGCGGCAAGTAGGAAAGTGGAGGAGGAAGGGAGAGGAAGACTAGGAGGAAAGAAAGGAGGCAATAATTAGATATATGTAGATAGCAAGAAAATATAGGAAAATGGGGAAATTAAGAGATAAGAGATAATGAACGAAATAGTTTAAAAAAAAAAAAAAAAAAATCTGTAAGAAGGGCGAGGAAGGCAGTGCATCAACAGCCTGGATATGGGAAGAAAGTTAAGCATGGGAAAAATGTACCGCGAAGGATAAAGTATCGAAGAGATAGCGATATAGGGATGACAAGAAAATGCTAAAAAAAATGGCTTTTGATAGTGAGATAAATATATTAGTTTACAAAAAAATATTAATCGGGTGCGTACACGAAGGTGGTTTAGGTTTGCAACATTTATATTTTTCAAGAGAAAGGAAACAATTATTGATGGCATTGCATACTATAATTATCATACTAAGAATATTGAATAGATAATGATAATTATATCTCTCAGCAGGTTATATAAATATAGACGTAATATCCGTATAAAAAGTAAATAATTTAACAACAACATCAATAACAATAGCAACAAAATATAAATAGTAGTCAAATTATGTTACATTTCTTAGTATCATCAAGAAATATTATTACTACTAAAAGAAATATTCACAAAATGTTATACAAAATTCAGGGGAAAAGAAGAAAGAACAAAGAAAAAAAACCTGATTTGGCAATAAACTCTGTCATTACGGAGGGAAATCAGGCGAGCATTATTTTCCAACACTCAAGTACGTAAACAAAATAATAAAAAAATCAACAACAACAAGAAAAAACAACAACAGCAATGGGTAACTTTATTTATTTACTAACGAAGGAACATTAACTTCAGCCATATATTTATTTTTTCTCTCACGTAGCTTATCATACCCTAATACAACACTCAAGTACGTAAACAAAATAACAAACAAATATACAAACAACAACAAGATCAATAAAAACACCAGATAGGTAGGTAGCTTTATTTATTTAGTAACGAAGGAACACACCAACTTAAACCAAGGCCAAGAAAAAGAGAATTAGGAAAGAGAAAAGAAAAAGAGAGAGGTTTTAATTCTCTTCGCTTTGACTTAAACCATATATATTTCTCTCACTTTATTTAATATATCCTCAGGTGTCCTTGTTTCCCCCTACAGGCACGAAGGCAAAGTCGGGGGGGGGGGGGCGTCATTACCTGGGCGTGAAATACCGGTGTGGAATGACTGGAATGAGCCTGATCCCCTCCTCTAAAAAGGGGTTTCGATACTCCAAGTGCGGTGGGGAGTCGGCCATTACGCTGCTAACAATCTTAACAACCCAACACTCGTCACACCAATTCGATTCTTATGCTACAGTGACTTTATATTTTGCGGTCGAGGGAAAGCTTGAAGTGCGAGGGAGAGAGAGAGGGAGGAGGGAGAGAGAGGGAGGGAGAGAGAGAGAGGAGTAGGAAGGGCTCTCAATTCTCTCCACTCCTCCCTCTCTCCCTCCCTTTTTTTAGGTCTTAATTTCTTCATCGCTGTTCTCTCTCCTCCTCCTCCTCCTCCTCCTCCTCCTCCTCCTCCTCCTCCTCCTCCTCCTCCTAAATTGTCGTACGCATAAAGCAGGTGAAGGTGTCATTCTTTACATCAAAGATAATTTGCAAGCAATCGAAATCGATAAAGTAAATCAAGATCATTATGACTCAGTCTACGCAAAGATTAAGCTAAACGGTAAATTCCTAACTATTGGGACAATATATTGTCCTCCCAAATCAAATGCGGAAGTCGATTGCCTCCTCTATGACGAGATAAAGTCAGTTGTCAACAATAATAACGATACAATTATTTGTGGAGATTTTAACCTACCTCGTATAAATTGGAATAATAATTCTGCTGATAGAGAAGGTATGCGATTGCTTGATATGGTAAACGAAGTATATTTAAATCAGGTGGTCCGTGAGCCTACAAGGGATAATAGTATCCTAGATTTAGTTTTCACTACCGACATTGATCTGATTGATTACTGCGATATAGGTGAACATCTGGCAAACAGCGATCACAGGTTAATCAGATGCGGCATAAATTGCAATGTAGACATCACAGAAAATCGGTTATTAGTTCCCAATTATAATCAAGCGGATTTCACGAAGATCAGCAGGGTACTAAGCGAAGTTGATTGGATTGACCTACTAAACGGTAATAATGCGGAAAACATGTGTAATTTATTCACAAATAAACTCCAATCGGTGGTTGAAAAACATGTTCCCATGGTAGGAAAACGTCTGAATAACATAAACAGACCCAGTTGGATGACTAATGAGATTCAACAAATCATTGGCAGAAAGCGCCGAGCGTATAAAGTTTACAAACGATCAAATGCGGACGGCGATTCTAGAGAATACAATGACGTAAAACGACGTTGCAAGGGATTAATTAAGACTAAAAAGCGTGTGTATGAAGAAAAAATTGCAAAGGAATCCAAATCAAACCCGAAAAGGTTCTTTCAATACGTTCGAAGTAAGAAAAACGTCAAAACTAGTATTGGGCCACTGAAAGATATGAATAACATCTTGGTAAATGATAATAAGAACATGGCAGTCGTACTCAATGCTTACTTTAATGCGGTATTTATTAAAGAAGACGAAGCTCCATTACCAGAACCAGTAAACATGTATGCGGGACTCGAAAGTGATAGATTGGAAATAGGAGAGATAACAGTAGACGAAGTATCAAAGTATTTGCAGAAACTTGACCCAGTAAAATCCGTGGGGGTGGACGAAATTTCGCCGCGATTACTTCGCGAATGTCACAGTCAACTTTCGCTTCCACTAAAGATTATCCTCAATAAATCGCTAATGGACAAAAATGTTCCTAGTATGTGGAAATTAGCTAATGTTACACCGATATTCAAGAAAGGAAGTAAAAGCCTCGCAAGTAATTATCGCCCAATTAGTCTAACGTCTGTGATTGTTAAACTATTTGAAAAAATATTGCGGGATAAAATAGTGTCCTTTCTCGATGAAAATAACTCAATATTAAACTCGCAGCATGGATTTCGAAATAAGAGATCCTGCTTAACAAACCTACTGGATTTTTTTAATGTCATTTATTCAAACTGGGACGCTAAAATTCCCTCGGATGTAATATACCTTGATTTTCAGAAAGCCTTCGATACAGTTCCCCATAAGTGACTTCTGAGCAAGCTAAGGGCACATAGCTTGGGAGAGCAACTATGTTCATGGATTGGCGATTGGCTTTCAAATCGTAAACAACGGGTAGTAATAAATGGCGAAACATCTGATTGATTAGATGTTACTAGTGGGGTGCCTCAGGGCTCGGTCTTGGGTCCCACTCTTTTTCTGATATATATCAACGATCTGGACTGCGGACTTGTATCTAAAATATCGAAATTTGCAGACGACACCAAATTAGGCGGTAAAGCATATACTAGAGAAAACTGCGAACTCATACAAAGTGACCTCGACAAACTATCAGACTGGAGTGATAAATGGCTATTAAAATTCAATTCCGATAAATGTAAAGTAATGCATTTAGGCAACGATAACCTCAAATATAATTATCAAATGCAAAATAAATCGTTAACTGAAGTACAGCAGGAAAAGGATTTATGTGTCATCATCAGTAATGATCTTAAAACCAGTCCGCATTGCCTAGCTGCCAGTAAAAAAGGCGAATATGATGTTGGGCTTTATTAAACGCAATTTTGAGCACAAAACACCGAAAGTAATGACACAATTATACACGTCCTTGGTTAGGCCACACTTGGAATATGCCGTTCAATTCTGGTCGCCCTGTTTCGTAAAAGACCAAGCAAAATTGGAATCAGTGCAGAGAAGAGCAACCAAACAAATTCCATCTCTGCGAAATTCATCTTATGAAGAGAGACTGCGGAAACTTAATATGTTTTCCTTAAAGGATCGTAGAATCCGTGGGGACTTGATAGAAACCTTTAAGATCCTAAAAGGATTTGATGTCAATAATCAAGAGAACCTATTCGAGCTTTCAACTCAAGTGACAACAAGAAATAATGGTTTAAAACTAAACGGTCAACGTTGCATCACTGATCTCCGTAAAAATGATTTCAATGTGAGAGTCGTTGATCGATGGAACAAGTTACCAGCAAATGTTGTCGAAGCCAGCACAATAACTACATTTAAAAACAGGCTTGACGCGCACTGTAAAGTAAATGGGTATTGATAGTGCCCTGCGAATTCATATTTAGTCCCCCGGATCGATTAGTTGTAGCGGTAGTGGTAGTTGTAGTTAGTATATTTCATACACTATTTTTCTGCACTACGAAACTTCCGTGTTCCTATCTTCTTTTAAGGACATGGTATCCTTTTCCAACTGTTTTCTTACAAGTAGTTGATAGTTAGTAGTATGTAGTTCAGCAGATACCCTCGTCATGGACCAATGGGTCTCCTGGTGTCTGTTATTCTTATGTAATTCTATGTAATCCTCCTCCTCCTCCTCCTCCTCCTCCTCCTCCTCCTCCTGAGGAGGTACCAGGGGTCACTGCTGCAGGAGGCATTGAAGTGTACGGCGTCCTACAGGAGCACACAATCCGCAGTGGACTGAACGGAAGCTGGGTGCTGATTGACTGCTGCCCCCAAAGAAAAGCGCAGGCAAGGCTGCCGCAAACCACCTGAACCTCCACACTAGTTGTTCACACATACAAAACATACACTAACATGACCTATCATGTCAAGCACTAAACCTACCCCCAACAACTAGTAGTAGTTATCCTAGATTAAAGCTTTCAACTTTCCTCAACAAATTCATGCAGTATCTATTTATATTGCATGGTATCACTACTTTTCCGGCCAGCTTCGGCTGGAGTGTATGGGTGGTGTGAGAGCGAGCCTCCTTATGTGCCTATATCGTTCTCAACAATTATTATCTAGTATGTGTAGATAGTTAAGCAACACTCTTGTAAGGACCTATCGGTTTGTTGCTGGTTTGGTTCTTGTATCCTTTGTATTACTGCTAATCTCCTTCCCCTTCTCCTCCTTCTCCTCCTCAAATACTAATCAAGTCAACTTAATCAAGCGCTTACAGTGGCCCCTAGACACCCTGCTGGTAAACCCTAACGCAAGGTTACCAATACTATTAAGGAACTTAAAGTACTCTACACAAATGCCAGAAGCATTATTTTAAAGCGTAACGAATTATTAGCATACGTTGTTGCCGAAACGCCAGATATCGTTAGTATCACTGAGAGTTGGTTCAACACAAAAGATAAACATTTATTAGCTGAAATAGCCATTCCAGGCTGTAAGACATTCCTAAATTGTCGTACTCATAAAGCAGATGGAGGTGTCATTCTTTACATTAAAGATAATTTGCAAGCAATCGAAATCGATAAAGTAAATCAAGATCATTATGACTCAGTCTACGCAAAGAATAAGCTAAACGGTAAATTGCTAGCTATTGGGACAATATATCGTCCCCCCAAATCAAATGCGGAAGTCGATTGCCTCCTCTATGGCGAGATAAAGTCAGTTGTCAACAATAATAACGATACAATTATATGTGGAGATTTTAACCTACCTCGTATAAACTGGAATAATAATTCTGCTGATAGAGAAGGTATGCGATTGCTTGATATTGTAAACGAAGTATATTTAAATCAGGTGGTCCGTGAGCCTACAAGGGATAATAGTATCCTAGATTTAGTTTTCACTACCGACATTGATCTGATTGATTACTGCGATATAGGTGAACATTTGGCAAACAGTGATCACCAGTGTTGTAGGTCTCGAGACCGCTCTCGAGACCATTTTGATGTGGTCTTGGTCTTGGTCTTGGTCTCGTTTGATGTGGGCTTGGTCTTGATCTTGGTCTCGAAGCTTCTGGTCTCGGAGTTTGGCTCGAGACCAGGTCGAGACCAGGATTAAAAAGTGCATCGCGGCGTGGGGAAGGTCGGAATTTAATAATCACGTATTGCAAAATGTAACGAGTTATCGACCGAGTAAACTGTAAAATGTAAGAAAATTTGCAAAATGTAACTAGTAGTAAACTGTATTTGTTTGAATATACTTTGCCTATTTGCCTTCTTTCTTTTTCTTTTTACAGCAGCTAGCCCATCACATGAATAGGGGATTAACTGCATGGACAAAGGTTGAGCCATAGACCACTATATCTCTGGACAATGTTTTGAAATTGCCAGGCTGCATAGCGGCCTGCGGCCCGCCCGACAAAGAGATATAGTTAGTAGTCTATGGACTATCATATAGACTGGTTTATCAGTATATATGATATACTGTAATCTTCGTAAATGTTTGTTCTATAATATTATCAAATAAAAAACAGTAAAACACGCTAAAGAAATGCCATTATGAGACTCTGATTCACTTCAACTCATCGCCACTTAAAACTTTGCGAGTCAACTTTTATCATGTAGGGTATCAATAGAAGCGCAATTGTATTAGCTTTCCATTGATGTATTTCGTTTTCTGATAAATGAATTAGAACCATGCATAAATTAGCATTAAATAAATAAATAAAATCATCAAGCGGGTAATTTTCATGATTGAAGAGGTTATTTATTTAGTTAAAGCTAATTCTTACATGGTGCTAATTCATTTGTCAGAAAAAGAAATATATAAGTAAATAAATAACATCATCAATCGGGAAAATTACCCGATTGATGATTTTATTTATTCATTTAACGCTAATTTATGCATGGTTCTAATTCATTTATCCGAAAACTAAATATATCAATGGAAAGCTAATAAAATTTCGCTTCTATTGATACCCTTCATGATAAAAGTTGACTCGCAAAGTTTTAAATGGCGAAGAGTTGAAGTTAATATTAAGTTCATGCATATTTCTTCAGAGTCTCGTAATGGCATTTCTTTCGCGTGTTTTACTGTTTTTTATTTGATAATATTATAGAACAAACATTTACGAAGACTACAGTATATCATATATACTGATAAACCAGTCTATATGATCCGTTTATAATATATATATATATATATATATATATATATGTATATATATATATATATATGAATCCGAGCGGCCCTCCGACTTCAGGCCCTTGTGCGACAGGCCGATATTCCGTGCGCAGTCCAGGTTTACAGTGGTCTATGGTTGAGCATATAATTTGGTTCACATTTTTTATTATTTTTGCATTTGATCCCTAAGACTATATGGATAATTTAATTAGGTCCGTTATATTCAAAGGTACATTTATGAGAAAAAAAAATTAAAACCCTTTCTTTACAAACAGGACAGAACAATAAAATTTAGTATTTGCGCAGTACAGACCAAAAACATTCAGATAATAGTCATATATTATATATATATAATAAAAAAATGATATGCCTGTTCTAGGTCTTGGTCTGTTTTGGAGGGTCTGGTCTTGGTCTTGGTCTTGGTCTCGGAGGGTCTTGGTCTTGATGTCGGAGGGCTGGTCTTGGTCTCGGAAGGTCTGGTCTTGGTCTTGGTCTTGGTCTCGAAAGGTCTGGTCTTGGTCTTGGTCTTGGTCTCGGAGGGTCTGGTTACTTGACCTACAATCATGGTTGATCACACAGAATGTTAATCAATGCGGCATAATTGCAATGATAGCATCACAGAAAATCGGTTATAGTTCCAATTATAATAAGGCATTTCACGAAGATCACAGGGTACTAATAGGCCAGGAAATATGCACCGAAAAAAGTGCAGAGGTTGGAAAAAAATGTTAACAAGCAATTTTTAAATTGAAATGGGGTTTTCATTGAAGGTATCTCTACCACACAAAAGGTCATTCGAATCCACCCTGGCAAAATACTCGTTTTTCATTGAAAATTTAGATGCCCGCCAGATTAATTACACCAGTACGATTGAGAAATGTATATACGTGTATGCAACGCATTTAGTAATACTTTTTTCTTTATTTCCAGATCTGAGATTGTGATGGCATCCCCCAAGACAGATGCGGCGTGTTTAATATGTAGAGACACTATTTCATTTAAGAACGATGAATATTCCAGCGTTGGACGCAAAGGCCTCACTTCCATTAATAAATTCACCCATAGACACAATGAACTATATCCAACGAACCCCATCCCAATATATAAATTTGATGAAAATGGAAAGCAATATGTCCACACATCATGTCGCAAAAGTCACACAAACAGCAGACGATATGAGCAGATCGGTAAACGCCAACATGTCGATGAAACTGGTCCTACCTCACACAAACTGCGATGTGATACTAAAAAACTCTCATTTCACGCTGACTGCTACCTCTGTGGGATGCATGTTGATCAGGAGAAGGCCAGAAAGTATCCCACCAATATTGAATATGAATTCAGCCATGTTATGCTCCTCACTGTGTCAGAGACAATCTTGCAAAGATGTAATGAACGTCGCGAAACTCATCCAGACTCTTGGGTTGATGCAGTTGCACATCGACTTGCATGTATTAATGATTTACCAGCAGAGGAGGCCATTTACCACCGCAGATGTTTCCAATATTACATGTCTCCACGAAATTTTAAACTTGACATGTTACCTACAAACAAGGATGGAGCACCACCTTGGAAACGAGGACGTCCTTCTGGTACCATCGATGAAATGAAGAGATCGTCTTTCATGCACGTTATTGAATATCTGGAAAACAATGATGATGAAACTGTCACTCTAGATGAACTCTATGAAATCATGGAAAGCCATGCAATCAGTGGAGAGGTTTATTCCAAAAAGTCTTTGCAAAAGCTACTCTATGCACACTATGGGAACAGAGTATCGATAATTTCAACGAAAAAGCTACCACTGATTGTCACACTCACATCTAATGTGAAGCAGTTGATTCAGGATGCGCACTCAAAAATGAAGGAAAACCCCGATGACATGGATTCGTTGATCAAAGTTGTCGGCACCTATATCAGGAATGAAATAAAGAATGCCGAAAAACACAACGATGTATATCCAGACGCCTCTGATATAAAATCGCTCCAACACAATCTCTCCACTTTGACCCCTGCCCTGTCTCTACTGTTACAGACAATCATCAAGAGCAAAAGAGCAGACCTTCGATGTGCATCTATTGGCCAAGCCATAATGAGCTCCACTTGTCCAAGAGCATTCCTCTGTCCTCTGCAAGTTGGTCTGTGTGTAACTTTGGACCAGAAATATGGACATCGTGACTTGATAGACTTACTCTTCAGCTTTGGTTTCTGCTCTTCATATTCAGAATCATCCCTCTACAAGAAAAACGCTGCTCTCACCCAAGGAGTAGACATTAAAGATCTCACTGCTGATGCTTTGCTGCACTTCATTGCCGACAATGTTGATCACAATGCAAAGACATTGGATGGTGAAAATGTCATTCACATGATGGGTCAGATGGGAGCAATCACACCAGCTCGTTCAACCTCCAGACCAATTCCCAGGAACCAGGTGCCATTCGATGACATAAAAAATGTTGGCAAACATTCAATCGTATTTCAAAGAGACCCAAAGTCAGCATTGAAGAGTATCAAGTATGAAACTATTCGCCCATATACCCAGGACATGCAGAGCCTCAAGTTAGACATAATGTGGCAGGTATCGATGCATCTCTCTCAACCTCGGCCTTTGTGGTCTGGATACATGCAATCCCTGCATACGCAAATGGCCAACCCAGGGAAGAGTACACATCTCTTCTTACCAATGATTGACATGTCACCAAGTACCCCAACATGTGTTCGGTCAACGCTGGAATATATGAGCGACTTAGCTGAAAAGCAGAATTATACTCCCATCATCACCTTCGATCAGCAATTATACTGGATAGCTCTGATGGTTATCGAGGATCAACTCACATCAAGTCGTTTGCGAAAGATTGTCCTGTTACTTGGCGGATTCCACACAGAGATGAGCATGCTTGGAGCCATTGGAGTTATCATGGCAGGTTCTGGTTTGAAGGAAATGCTGGCACATTTCTATGCCGAGGGTTCAGTTGACAAGATGTTGAGTGGAAAAGCAGTGGCCCGTGCAGTGCGAGGTCATCTTCTCATTGACAGTGCTCTGAATATAATTACTACATCAGAAGCACTTCACCTGCCTCTTCCGGATTTGAAAGGTACGGACTCCTCTACGTCGACACCCATGCTCGAGACAAGCAACGAAAACCAACCTTCAACCTCCAAACACCCCAGCAGCCCTAACGAACCGAGAAAGTCCCATGAATCTGACCACCCTGGAACCTCTCAAACATCAGATAGCTCGGTAAAACCTGGAAACTTGCCCAATTCTAGCACTTCCAACCAAACCCCAAGAACCACAGAGTCAAAGGACTCTACTCAGGCAGGATCTTATCAAACGTTTGATTCAACCAATCAGTCTGGTATTTCCCATCAGGCTGGTGACGATGTCCTGCCTGGAATCTCGCCACAGTCACGGGTTGGAATCTCGCCACGGTCACAACCTCAAGCTGATATGCTTTCTGATATCTCTCAGCTTGTCAAAGACGTTCAAGACGGAAGCATGACTCTGGATGATGCACTACAGAGCGATGCATTGAGCAACATCCACACTGCTCATGAAGATTGGCGTGCATCACTGCAAAGCTATGGCACTGCAAGATTGTGGATACAATACCAAAATATGGTATCCATTCTTAGGTCCTGCATTCGTTCTGCTCGTATAGGTTGCTGGCCTCTGTATTTGCAGTCTCTGCGTGAAATGCACCCTTTTCTTGCTGCTGCCGGTCACAGCAACTATGCGAAGTCTTTGGCTTTGTTCGTCCCAAGAATGATTGACCTGGAACAAACCCATCCAGATGTAAATAGGGCATTTATGAATGGCCTCTTTCCAGTCAGAAGAAGTGACGGTGCGTGGTCAGGAATTTTCACAGACCTCTTCAGAGAACAAGTTATGATGGCCAGCATCAAATCAACTGGCGGCTTAACCAAAGGGCGTGGATTCAATGACAGCACTCGACTTCTCTTCCTGCTCTCAAGACCTGTGTGTGCCAATATAAGCCCAGCCCATTTTCGCGATAGCTGGTTTATCTATGGATACACCTGATGGACATCGTGAATTAGCAGCAGCCAGGATACGTTGTGACATGAGTGATATACAGAAGATTCTCCAAGTGTTCCTTGAGCGTGGCGTATTCAACAAACCATCAAAGAAAATTGTAAGTCTATCAACTGGCTTGGTGGCAAATGATTATGTGAATGCATATGAACTCAAAGTGTTGGAAAGAAGATCCTTGATTCCATGGTCGGACAATCTGTCGCAGAATACAAGTTTTCTCAGAAGAATCAAGTTAAGACCTTATCATCATCAGCTACTCATGTGAAAACATCTCCAATATTGCTGACAAATACTTATACATGGTGACATCCAAACAAACAGTGTGTGTCACAACTTTGGCAAAGAAGCTTGACCCATTACTCTCTGGCGCCCTGCTCTTTATGCACGCTTTCAGTGGGTGTGACACTACGTCTAGACCTTATGGGATTGGCAAAGTGTCAGTACTCAAGAAATATACAGAACTAGAGCGGTGTAGTTCAATATTCATGTCTCCATCTTCATCTAAAGCAGAAATAGAAAGAGCTGGAGAAGATGCCTTGTTGATCATCTATGGCTGCACAACATCTCTGAGCATTGACTCTGCAAGAGTGGACAAGTTTCAGCAGAAAGTGGGTACTGCCACGCAGTATGTGTCGCCAGAGAAGCTTCCGCCAACATCTGATGCAGCCATTTTCCATAGTCATCGCGCATACCATCAGGTTCAGGCATGGTGTGGTAATGATCTTCCTGCAGAAGAATGGGGCTGGACGACTTCTCCTTCTGGCTTATATCCCGTCAAAATGTCTCAGCCGTCGGCATCTGATCGACAACTTAAGATAATGGGATGCAATTGTGGTGGAAATTGCAACACAAGAACATGTACATGCCGCAAAAATGGGCTCCATTGCACTCCAGCTTGTGGTCAATGCAAGGGAATTACCTGTTCGAGCGGTCCACCTGTGGATATTGAAGAAAATGAGGTGAAAAACGATGATGATGAAACGGGACTATAAATAAATTTATGTGTTTGAAAGTAACTTTGGAATATACACATATACATATATATATACATATATACATACACAATATACCCAATACAATAATACATTTGTAAAAGATTATAGCTGGTTGTTCAGACAATTAATTTTGCTCATTTTAGGGTAATTTTAGGCCAAAATTTAGATTTTTCGAAGATTTCAATATGAACACATCCTCCAATCTCTTCCAAAGAAACTTTAAATGAAAGAGCACCTCACAATTAGTAGGATTAGACACTTTATTTGTGTTTCTATGTTGATTTTCAGCAAAGTTATGCCTATTTCAATATTTTACCTTCCGCGGCGGCGGGCATCTAGGATTTTCAGTGAAAACGAGTATTTGTCATGGATGGATTCGAGTGGACTTTTTTATGTGGTTAGAAATACCTCCAAAGGACCCATTTGAGGTGAAATTGCTTTGTTAACATTTTTGTCCAACCTCGGCACTTTATTGCCTGGCCTATAAGCGAAGTTGATTGGATTGACCTACTAAACGGTAATAACGCCGAAAACATGTGTAATTATTCACAAATAAGCTCCAATCGGTTGTTGAAAAACATGTTCCCATGGTAAGAAAACGTCTGAATAACATAAACAGACCCAGTTGGATGACTAATGAGATTCAACAAATCATTGGCAGTAAGCGCCGAGCGTATAAAGTTTACAAGCGATCAATGCGGACTGCGATTCTAGAGAATACAATGACGTAAATGTCCCGTGTGCAAAGGATTAATTAGACTAAAAAGCGTGAGTATAAGAACAAATTGCAAAGGATCCAAATCAAACCCGAAAGGTTCTTCAATACGTTCGAAGTAAGTAAAAACTTCAAAACAAGTATTGGCCACTGAAAGATATGAATACATCTTGGTAATGATAATAAGAATGGCGTTCGTACTCATGTTACTTTAAAGCGGTATTTATTAAAGAAGACGAAGCTCCATTACCAGAACCAGTAAACATGTATGCGGGACTCGAAGTGATAGATTGGAATAGGAGGATAACAGTAGACAAAATTCAAAGTATTTGCAGAAACTTGCCCACAAATCCGTGG
>JACEEZ010004470.1:14733-30818 GCA_016584305.1 Chionoecetes opilio | reverse complement strand
AAAAGAAAGAAAAAAAACTAAGGTGAAGAATACCTACATATTTGTTGCACAGTATCAGTATTATAGTGTGGTAAAATGAAAACAAGCAAACAAACAAATAAAACAACATTATGCGAAAACTTACAATCCACAAGGACAGCCAGTCACGCCACGTGTACAGTCAGCATCAGTCGTCAGCAAAATGAATACAGCTCTCGGGCTGAGCTCTGGCAACGCGCTGTGTAGCTATTGCATCATGTTATGCCACCCCGGAAGCAACGTTGCCAACAAATATAGCTTCCTCACTTTTTTATAGCATTTAGTGATAGGAATATTATTATACAAATCATCGCCACATTCTGAGAGACGCAACTAGCCAGGGAAAAACTAGAATAAAACTGAACATCTCGATTAAGACACATTGTGTAATCATGAATTATAAAAAAACTGAGCCATTACAGGATTAACTGTAATATGTTGAATTCCACGTCCTGCGAACTCCTTGATGGGTTTTTCTGTGGCTCCCTAGGGGTCCGCGGACCCCTGGTTGAGAAACACTGCGTGTAGACTATATCCCAGGCACTGTAGGACACAGGCACTGTACATGCACTGTAGACTATATCCCCAGGCACTGGTTGGAAACAGGCACTGTAGACTATATCCCCAGGCACTGTAGGACACAGGCACTGTACAGGCACTGGTAGACTGTCCCCAGGCACTGTTGGACACAGGCACTGTACAGGCACTGTAGACTATATATCCAGGTACTGTTGGACACAGGCACTGTACAAGTACTGTAGACTATATCCCCAGGCACTCTACAGGCACTGTAGACTATATCCCCAGGCACTGTAAGACACAGGCACTGTACAGGCACTGTAGACTATATCCCCAGGCACTGTACAGGCATTTGTAGACTATATCCCCAGGCACTGTACAAGCACTGTAGACTATATCCCCAGGCACTGTATAATATACCCCCAAAGGCACTGTACAGGCACTGTAGACTATATCCTCAGGCACTGTAAGACACAGGCACTGTAGACTATATCCCCAGGCACTGTAGTACATACACCATGTACAGGCCCTGTAGGACACAGGCACTGTACAGGCACTGTAGGACATAGACCCTGTACAGGCACTGTAGACTATATCCCCAGGCACTGTAGGACACAGGCACTGTGCAGGCACTGTAGGACATAGACACTGTACAGTAGGGCGGGTCATACAATTTTTTTTCTTCAATTAATGGAGAGGGGTGTTTAAATAACTTATTTTGGTGTGTAGAATACAAATTTGAAGAAAAAGTATAATTCTGATAACCCTAACCATAGAGGACTATACTCTTGAGGGCAGACTGAGCACATTTTCCCGATCATCTCTGGCGTAGTAGGCCAACTCTTAAACAAAATCGCTACATCTAATATGATACATTTTCTTTTAACAAATAAGAATATTTACGGTACAATGAAGGTATGGGTATTGATAGTCTTAAGATATGATAATATTTCCATAGGAAAATACAATAATCATTGTGGCCTTCCGGTACGATAATTTTGCTGCCTGCAGCTTACTGTAAAGCCGTTTGTTCAAACCTCGCCTTAGTGTTGTGAAGCCATTCAGCAACGTGCTCCTGCCAAGGATTTATTTACGCATCCTACACTCTTAATAACAAGGGTTTACAAGTGTTGTGTTGTGAGATGCAAGACACATGATGTCTCCAGAAAATCTCAGGAGGGAGGAGCCCATTCAAAGTACAGAAGTGTCTCTTATACAGCAGCTACCACCTCAGCCTTCACCTCAGCTTCAAAGAATGCAAGGTACGTGAAGGAGAAAATTTTCCTTATTGATTCGTTTTTTTATTCGGTTAGTGTAGGTTAGACACTGTGGATATTTCACTGTTCATATTTACTCAAAACTAGGCACTCGTGGAGAATGTGGCTGAAACAGTTGTTGAAGCCAATTTACGCTATATACTGGCAGCTACGCGTTCCCCCTCTGTCTCTCTCTCGCTCGCTCCTTCCTCTCTCTTTCTCTTTCTCTTTCTCTCTCTCTCTCTCTCTCTCTCTCTCTCTCTCTCTCTCTTTTTTTTTTTTTTTTTTTTTTTTTTTTTTTTATACCGAGTTACACAAAAAAAAAAAACATTATTACAGAGTAAGTTACTATTTACATTACATAAATAATTGTAACATTTACAGGCTAAAGGAGACATAATAAGTGTTCCCTATCTAAAAGCCTAACTCGTGTTAATTTTGATTTAATTTTAATTTTGATCTCCTTGCATTCACCTCGGCAGCCACGCGTTCACAAGTTCCTTGAACTCTTGCACAGTTGTACCGTCATGGCGTGGCTGCGAGGCAAGGAGAGCATTCCACCAGCCAACGTAGACACAGACGAACTGACGCTGGTGGTGCCAAGTACGACATCGGGGCTGTAGTAGCTCTGCGGGGGCTAGAGCAACGGCCCTTGTAGTAACCTGAGCCCGCCGTAGGGGCTGCCGGAGTGTGTGCAGGTGAGGCACCCGCTGCTGATGCACCTTGTACATCACGGTGAGGCCCGCTACGTCTCGGCGGTGCTGAAGGCTGTGAAGTCGTGGTTCCTGCCCGGCACCGCTGTCCCTGATGAGCCTCATCGCGCGACCCTGTACCTTGTCAAGGAGGGCCAGGTGCTTGTTGGCCGCGCCGCCCCACCCGAGGCAAGCGTATTCCATAGAGGAGCGGACCTGCGCCTTGTAGAGGACTTCCAACCCCTTGCTGTCAAGGAGCCATGACATCCTCCTCAGGGATGCCAGCTTCCCCGAAGACTCTCTGGCGAGCCGCTCAATGTGGGCTTTGAAGGTCAGCCTGCAGTCGTAGGTGACCCCCCCACCTCCACCTCGTCCTGGGGCTCCAGCGTCTTCCCCATGCAGAAAGGGCAGGGCTACGCCGCCCTGGAGACATGGGAGTGATTTTTATGAGGAGCAAATTTTTTATTTGCCATTTGTTGCCCCAGGCCACGATGCGGCTCAGCGTGGGTTTTTATCGGGGCCAGTGGCATCTCCCCCCCGGGGGCCTTTTAGCTCTGTGTCAAGGTGAGATCATCGGCATGGGCCCCTTGAGCTGGGGATTAAATTCAGGAGCTCATTAATAAATTTCCAGAGCGGGGGGCCGGGGCAGCTTCCCTGGGGGACACCGCTCTGAGGGGTTTTGCAACCAACTCCTCCCCTTAAATAACCTTTATTGCCTCGCTCTCAGGTAGTGCTAAAAGAGTTAAAGGAGCGGCCCGCCACACCTGCGCGCGTAGCTTTGTGTGAGGGTGCGGGCCACACCCGTCGAAAGCCCCTAAAATGTCGAGAGCCACGACAGCATGGTTTTATTTTGGTCCTTACCTGCTCTCTCCTCCTCTCTCTTCTTTCTCTTCTTCTCTCTTCTTCTCCTTTCTCTCCCCTCTCCTCCTCTCTCTCTTTTCCCCTTCTCCTTACCTTTCCCTTTCTCCTCTCCTCCTCTCTCTCTCTTTTCTCTCTCTCTCTCCCCTCTTTTCCCTTCTCTCTCTCTCTCTCCCCTCTCCTCTCTCTCTCCTCTCTCTCTCTTCTCTCTCCCCTCTCTCCTCTCTCTCTCTCCTCTCTCTCTCTCCCCTTCTTTTCTTTTCTTCCCTCTCTCTCTTCTCTCCTTGAGAGAAAAGGGGAAAGGAAGGAGAGAGAGAGGGGAAAGGAGAAAAAAAGTCTCTTTCTCCCTTTTCTCTCTTCTTTCTCCTTCCTCGTTTAGGGGGACGGAGCTGCCAGGGGTAAACGGGGGTGAAACGGGGCTTTAAACACCCGCCGTTCCCTACATCTCAAGAAAGCACCCGGAGCAGGGTTTTAGGCAGTGTTTTTAAAAAAGTTTTTTTATTTGCGACCCCGTTTGATTTTATGCATTACATTTTGGGCCCTATTATATGTCTGTAGTGCTTTCTCTTTCCCCATGGATTTTTTTTTACCCAATTACATACATACAATGATATAAATCGCATACATTTTACATACATACTGCATTTATTTTTCAAAATAAATTTCTTATTTTGAGTGTGCAAGTAAATTTTATCATTAAAAGTATTAAAAAAAAATGTAGAATTTCTCGTAAATTGTAACTACAAGTAGAGAAAAATTGTTTTAATTGATTGCAAGGAAAATTATGCCAAAAAATGGTCACTTAATGTTTTTTTTTTTTTCATTAAAAAATAGGATGGATTTTACAAGCTCAGGCCCTGGAACAACTGGAGACAAGTTTTGGGTCCTGATAAGTTTGCCGGACTTCAACGATCTCTGCAAAAGGTCAACGATTCCAAGCTTTCCCTTTAAAAACGACCCATTCAGGTAAAAAACCTTTTTCCTGAATTTTATTNTTACTTGCTACAGCCTTACCGCTCAATGTGAACTTAGGAGTGGGGTCTGCGCCCATTATGTTCTTCCTCCAGTTGATTGCTCTGTCAGGTGCCTTTCCGCTCATGTCTGGAGTATGTTCACATGTTTGGGGGCATCCACTCATACAGCTCTCCTAAACAGGATTGAATTAAAGCTTTTCATCTCATCAACTCCCCTCTTCTGACTTACTGTCTTCAATATTTAATCACCGCCGCAATGTTGCTTCTCTTGCAATCTTCTACCGTTATTTTCAGGCTCACTGCTCGTCTGAACTTGCTAAATGCATGTTTTTCCCCCCTCCCGCGCGTCAATAAAGTATACTCATTATCATTCCTATTATGTCCTTCTTGTAATGCAAGAGTTAATCAGTATCTTTACTCTTTCATAATTTCACTGGTAAACTCTCGAACTCTCTTTCTGTTTCTATTTTTCCACTACCTACGACTTAAATATTGTCAAGAGGAGTGACAAGCCACCTTTCGAACTAAATTGGCACACCCCATTTCTTTATTCTCTTACTGTCTTCTTTATAGGGACTGGTAACAATGCGGGCTTTGTGTTACCTCTTTTTTTGTGCCCTTGGCCAGTCAATAGTGATTAAAAAAAAAAAATATATATGTATATATATATACATATATATATACTGTATATATAACAAAAATTATATATATATATATATATATAATATATATATATATATATATATATATATATATATATATATATATATATATATATATATATATATATATATATATATATATATATATATATATATATATTATATATATATATATATATATATATATATATATATATATATATATATATATATATATATATATTTCAGTACTTGATCAAATTCTTGGCTCATGCTTAGGTGGACTAGAGATAACCCTTCTCCATCTTGATCGATCAAGTGGCAATCCTTCTATAATTAACACTTTCATATCCTGATGCACTGTTCCTTTCCATGTTCTCATGATTATCCTGTTGGCTTCCGTGGTATCTCCACTTACTCCATTATCGTCAGCACTCCTCCCTCCGTCTCTCTTCTCACATTTCCATACCATTTGTGACCTTTTCTGTGTCATTCTTCCCTGTATTTTTCTCAATTCGCATCTCTTAGCCACATTCCTCACTGGACACCTGTTCTGCCACCTCAGTTTAGCCATATATATCAGCATCCATTGGTCACATCTTCTCAATTGCTTTCCCATTCTTCCTATCATTGCCAATGTCTCAGCATCATAAACATAACTGTTCTGATATACATTTCATAAACACTATCTCTGGTCTTCAATGGGATATTTTCTAGTCCTTAACAGCTTTCCATCTATATCCTTTTTTTTTCATGCTTTTGTTGGTCTTGCTCTGATTATTTGTTCCACTCCAGCCTCACAGTCCAAAACATCTCTTAGGTAACAAACCTCATATACTTCTTGTATTCTTCATCCTGCAGTCATCAGTCTTATTTCCCCTTCGTCCCTGTTTTTCCTCTTCTGCAAGCAGGGCACTGAGAGTTCTGCACTCCATCAACAATACTTGGTTGACCGACCACCCTGACAAACACTTCATAACTGTTGTTGGCCTGTAACAGCAAAAAACCTTGTTTCTTGAGCGCAAGTGAGTCCTCTACATGAAGCATATCTCCCTCACAACGTTGAGGGAAAAGTCTGAGGACCTGGTCAGCTTGCCGCGGTTGAGCATCTCTGTGAACTGCCTCGATGCGACAAGCACTACGTCGTTCTAATTAGAGAAAAAATTAAATTATTAACTATTGTTATTTTGTGAGTGTTTCTTGTTTTTTTTTTAAGTAAAAATATAACATCCATTTTCCAATTTTTATATTTAATAACGATTTGAAGAATTATCTTAAAAAATATTAATAGTGCTTATTTTCTTTTTTTTCTTGTTTGAAAAGCCATAGAAGTAAACACATATATAGATATAGATATACATATTAAAAAAATATTTCAGTCTATATACATAGCCACTACTTTTATTTTTTGTCTTACATTTTAATATTTAAACGTTCTCCCATCATTCCCTACAAGCCAATAATTACGTAATATTTTAATTATGTCATTACTGACATGTCATTGCTGTACTTTTCACTAGTTCCATGGCACCGAGTGAGACACAAAACTGTGGTCTTGATCTTACCAGGGAGTTGTCAGCTGCCAGGCAATTTGACAAGGATGCCAACGAGGAGGTGGCTGAGTCCTTGTACGAGAGCCTCGTCAGTACTACACAACATGGCAGGCAGCTCAGGCCACAAGGCAGACAGTGAGCTGAAGTGCCAGCAGTGTGGCAAAACATTCAATATACAAGAGTCACCTTGAGAGACATTCCTTGACACACAGAGGTGTTAAGAATTATGAATGTGTTGAGTGTGGAAAAAGATTTGCTAGAAAGAGTGACCTCACCAGACACACCCTGACACACAGTGGTGTTAAGAATTATGAATGTTTGGAGTGTGGGAAGAGATTTGCTAGAAAGAGTGACCTCACCAGACACACCCTGACACACAGTGGTGTTAAGAATTATGAATGTCTGGAGTGTGGGAAAAGGTTTACTGGAAAAGAGTGACTTGAAACAGTGACTGCTTCAACGCAATCCCTCTGATGATCGGCAAAAGTTTTTTTTTTATATAACATAGCTACCGTACACCCCGTGGTAATCTCTGCACAAGCCCGCAGAAACTTACGAATTAAGTTCATAACATAATGATGTGTTCAATTGTTTTCAAACACTTAGATAAATTCATAGTACTAAATCACAATTTAAGTAGATAAGCAGGCTCTCCTTAGCATCCCTGAAATGGGCGTCAGCCTCACTTTAGGTGTCTGTCAGTCTCTGTCAGTGTATGTGAGGTGTCTGTCAGTGTATGTGAGGTGTCTCAGTGTCTGAGGTGTCTGTCAGTGTATGTAAGATGTCTCAGTGTCTGAGGTGTCTGCCAGTGTATGTGAGGTGTCTCAGTGTCTGAGCTGTCTGTCAGTGTACGTATATGTAAGGTGTCTCAGTGTCTGAGGTGTCTGTCAGTGTATGTGAGGTGTCTCAGTGTCTGAGGTGTCTGTCAGTGTCTGATGTGTCTGTCAGTGTATGTGAGGTTTCTGTGAGGTGTCTTTCAGTGTATGTGAGGTGTCTGTCTGTGTATATCAGGTGTCTGTCAGTGTATGTCAGGTGTCTCAGTGTTTGTCAGTCTGTCAGTGTCTGTGAGGTGTCTGTCAGTGTATATATATACATGTGAGGTGTCTCAGTGTCTGTCAGAGTCTATGAGGTGTCTGTCTGTGTATGTGAAGTGTCTGTTAGTCTCTAATGTGTCTGTCAGTGTATGTGAGGTGTCTGTCTGTGTATGTGAGGTGTCTGATGTGTCTGGTCTAGTGTATGTGAGGTGTCTTCAGAGTCTGTGAGGTGTCTGATGTGTCTGTCAGTGTATGTGAGGTGTCTGTTAGTGTATGTGAGGTGTCTGTCTGTGTATGTGAGGTGTATGTCAGTGTCTGGTGTGTCTGTCAGTGTATGTGAGGTGTCTGTCAGTGTATGTGAGGTGTCTGATGTGTCTGTCTAGTGTATGTGAGGTGTCTGTCAGAGTCTGTGAGGTGTCTGTCAGTGTATGATGTGTCTGTCAGTGTATGTGAGGTGTCTGTCAGTGTATCTGAGTGTCTGTCTGTGTATGTGAGGTGTCTGTCAGTATCTGATGTGTCTGTCAGTGTATGTGAGGTGTCTGTCAGTGTATGTGAGGTGTCTGTCAGTGTATGTCAGGTGTCTGTCAGTGTATGTGAGGTGTCTGTCAGTGTATGTGAGGTGTCTGTCAGTGTATGTGAGGTGTCCGTCAGTGTATGTGAGGTGTCTGTCTGTGTATGTGAGGTGTATGTCAGTGTCTGATGTGTCTGTCAGTGGTATGTGAGGTGTCTGTCAGTGTATGTGAGGTGTCTGTCAATGTATGTGAGGTGTCTGTCAATGTATGTGAGGTGTCTGTCAGTGTATGTGAGGTGTCTGTCAGTGTCTGAGGTGTCTGTCAGTGGCGCCCAGTGGTGAGGAAAGAAAAGCGAGGTACACCAGGAGAAACAAGTTCCAGAGGAAGGATGAGTAGGGAGCAAACAGTGACTGCTTCAACGCAATCCCTCTGCTGATTAGTTAACAAGTAGGATACCAAATAAGTGACTACTTATGTGATCTATGAAGTAATACGTGTTAAAACGACCTCACATATAACAAAAATATCAAGTCAACATTGTATAGATGAGGTTTCATTAAAATATATTTATTAATAGATGTTTCAATTTACACTAAATAAAATATGGTGTGAGGCGGTATGGTATATTGGTATACTATAAGTGGGTTTACCGCATTCTTTTGACTATCACTTGGACTATGTGCTATCAAGTGTTTTTTGCAAACTTCAAAATTTTATATATATAATATATATATATATATATATATATATATATATATATATATATATATATATATAATTATATATATATATATTATATATATATATATATATATATATATATATATATATATATAATATATATATATATATATATATATATATATATATATAGTTTAGGAAAGCTATGGTTAAAATTTCAGTTAAACATCTTATTTTGAGGTTTAACAAATATATCTTCCCAAGTAGCCTTATGAATGAGAATGTTGACTTCGTTGCGTTCTCTTGACTCACATCTAGCTGCCTAATCTTTTTCGACTAGAAGCTTCAGTAATCAAATAAATATAGTCTGAAGATACCATGATAAACATTTCAGCTCAATATATTAAGTGAAAGTGATATTTTATCTCAATTTATCTATCTATCTATCTAAATTTCTCAGTGCATGTTGCTGTAGCTGTGAAGACACTAGTTTTAGTTTCTGCTTGAATGCTGTCACAGCACTAATCATTTCAACTATAGTTTTATCTTTTCCTTGCAAATCTAAGTTCAGTTCATTCAACATACCAGTTATGTCTACTAAGAATGCTAAATCCAGCAGCCATTCTTCATTGTCAATGTCGGGGTGATGAGAAGGCCGATCTTTTGAGGCCAAAAACACTTTTATTTCAGGTAGCAGATCTCTAAATCTTTGGAGAAATTTACCTCTGCTTAACCACCTGACATCTGTATGCAACAACAGATCAGAGTGTTCTGCTTCACTTTCTTGTAACTGACTTCGAAACAGTCGCCTCTGAAGACTTCTGGCCCGAATTGAATTTACAATTTTGAAAGAAATGTCCATGACTTCTGTCATATTCAACATTTTACCACAAAGTGCTTGTTGATGAATGACACAATGATAATTAAAGAAGTCAGGAAATCTATCATCACCCCTGCAAAGGGCAATGAACCCATTGGTTCGACCAATCATCGCTGGTGCTCCATCAGTTGTCATTGATACGAGCTTGTTTACTGGCAACTGTGTCTTGTTGACAAAATCACTGAAAGTGTGAAAAATGTCCTCACCTCGGGTTTTTCCTTTTAATGGTAGAACCTTTAGTAATTCCTCCTTTGTGCTCAGATCTTTGAACACCATTCTAATGAAAATGCACAGTTGTGATGTATCGATCATGTCAGCAGTTTCATCAAACTGCAATGAAAAGAAGACACACTCACGTATGTCCTTGTTCAGTTGTTCACCCAAATCCTCAGCCATAAATTCACAGCGCCTCATAACAGTGTTTCTTGATAACTGAACTTCTTTAATAGCAGACATAATTTCAGACTTGTTTTTTGAAATTTTCAAACAATGATTCTGCTGCTTCTAGAAAAGCCTCCTTGAATGTTTCTCCATCCTGAAACGGTTTTTTGTGCTTTGTGAGTACTCGGCTCACCTTGAACGATGCAATGGTTGCTGCCTTTGATTTTGAAGTCGCTCCTGTAAAAAGGGCTTGTTGTGCTGAATGCTGTGCCTTTAGTTCTCGAATTTTCCTTTTTCGTAGCTCACTTTTGGGAGGAAAATCACTGTCATACTTCTTGTGAAGACTTTTGAAATGCCTTTCAAGATTTCCTTTCTTCGCCAGTGCTGGGGATACATGACATCAGACACACACACTTCGAATTGTTTCATGGTAAAAAAAATAATCTTCCTCCCACTCACTGTGAAAATGGTAAGTTTTTACTTTTTTTAGCACTCGATCCAGCTCCAGCACTACTCATTTTGGTTCAGTTGATGTCTAATAACCTGTTAATAACCTGTTCGAAAACGAAAACGTATTACACGGGCGAGTTTTGCTTCAGCACTAGTCACTGATGTGTACTGGTTGACGCTGCTGTTCGCAGGAAATACGTAATGTAAACAGCACTTTACAACTGATGTAATGAAAGTAAACTAAAATAAATGCAGCTTTTTCCGTCCTTAATATTGACTATGTGGAATATTTCATTATTACGTGACTATTTCAAGCCGTCAGAACATTTCTTTACGAGACACTGATCCCAACACCCCTACACGTCCAACGTTTGCTGAAAACTGTGGAGGCTTGCGGGGGGAACAGAGATGCCAATTAATATTTGCGTTGACATTTATCAATATGATTCACGGGTGTAGACAAGACACCCTAACTCTGAGTAAACTTTTTTATTTAACAGTCATCAGTATTTGTAAACTAACAAAAGCACACACTGGCCCTACAAGTAATGACAATTTTATAAATCAGGTTTAACAGCAATCACCTATCACCTTCCTGTTACGAACGCGTACGGTTCCTGTCCACTGGTACGAACGCGTACGGTTCCTGTCCACTGGTCAGTTTTCCGCCAATCCCCCCCAGGCTTAAAGGCTGCCAGTGCATGATAACACAGGAGTAGTCTGTCTTTATAAATAATTGTATGCAATGTATGGTGGGTCAGACATGTCCATCATTATGAATATAAATATAACTTATTCCCAGAAAAAAAGAGAACTATAATAATCCAAGTATCATGAGTACTTGGATATGCCTATTGCAGCTATTTGCATGGCAACTTCTGAAGGACGAATTATTAACAGGTACAGTAGTGTGATCGACATAAAACAGGCTTGTGATCGACAGTCGATCGCGATCGACTGGTTGGCCACCCCTGATCTGTAGTAACCACACAACCCAATGAAATGGCGGACATTGTGTACATTTTGAGGTCGTGGGAAATTTTTAACTGCAGTTTATTTTACCTGACATTGAATGAAGTCCATCACCATTTACCACGAGGCCTAAAAAGGTGATTTTAGATTTAGGGAATTCACATTTTGAAAGTTTAGCCTTGGGACCAGCATTTTTCAACTTCGGGAGTACTGCTTCGAGATTAGCAAAATGAGACTTTGAGTCTTTGCTAAAAATTATAAGATCATCAAGGTAAGCATAGACACTTTGGGTAGCATTTCAGAAAAATAAAATATCAATTATCCGTTGAAAATAAATAAGGGCTGCCTTGAGCCCCTAGGCATTCTGAGACACTTGTAGTGTACACTGGGAGTGCTAAAGGTATTAATATTCCTTGATGCAGGAGCCATGTGCACCTACCAGTAAGCCACAAACCACACTCAAGGCCACTTCCACCGTTCCATCTTGCTGGAATTTTGCTCACGCAAAATTATTATACGCTAACTACACGACACTATGCTAATGATTACTACCCTGCATTTTTCAACGTCGTTTATTAGACGTCCAACTCAACAGGAACTAAGTGATTTGTGGAAACATGCCACCATAGACTAACTTCTGATCATTATATAATTTCTTATTGGGGCAAAGCAAACCTTGTTTTGTTCAATGCCACAAAATCCCAAATTCTTCACCTATCTACTCGACAAAACCTACCAGATAAGGTAGGTTATCAGGTCACAGTTGACCTAGGAGTGAGGTTGTGTTTTGGTTGAGCTCTCGGATTAGAATGGCTACGTTTGCGATGGAGAGTGTTTTGGTGGAGGAAGAGAGAGAAGTGGTGTTGTGTGCTTCTGCTGGGGTTGAGAGTGGTAGTGTGGTAGGAGTGAAGGAGGCTGAGGTTAAAACTAGTGTGGTAGAGGGAGGGAGAAGGGTCGAGGGAGAGTGTAGTGAAGGGTGTGGAGAAGCGCTTAAGACTATTCTGGAGGCGATCGAACCCCTGAAAAGGAGCTTTGCAAGTGAAGTGAACAATTAAAAAGCGTTGTGAAGAAGCAGGAAATAGAGATACGTTCTCTTAAGTGTGGAGGTGAAGGTCCAAGTGGAGTGAGTTGAGGGGCTCATGCGAGGGATGTACTTGGAGAGGTACCAGAGCAAGATGTGACCCGAGCGACTACTAAGGTTCCTAGTAAGTCACCATGGATTGGTGTTTAGAAGGTAGTTGATCATGGAGCCCGCCCGAAGGAGAAAAAGGTAAACAATGACCATGTTGTGTGCACGAACCCATTTCAGGTACTCTCGGGGCTGCAAGAGGAAGATACGGAGGTAAGGAAGGTAGACGATACATCATTACTCGAATGTAAAATATTGGTTGTTAGTGACAGTCAGGTTAGGCATCTCGACAGCAGGTTCTGTTACAGAGAAGGGATGCGCATGAAGTCGTAGAATTACCCAGGGAAGGGGATAGGTTATGTTAGTGACAAGATAGTTTGAGTGCATGGCGGACCAAGGGAAAAAAACCCATCGTCTGCCTGAGCGCTCGGGGAAATGATGTTGAGTGTGTAAGAAGTGAGGAATTGCTACGGCGGTTCAAGGAAGCTGTAGGTAAAGTTAGGGGGAGGGGTGGGATCCCTGTGGTGTGTGGTGTCCTTCCAAAACGCTTTGTTGACGACTTGTGGTACTCCAAGGCTATTGCTTTGAATTGCCGGCTGGCACTTCATTGCAAAGCCAGTGGTTGGGCCTTTGTCGACAGCTGGGACCTCTTTTTCGGGCATAACCACCTCTACCGCAGGGACGGGGTGCACTTTTCGAAGAAAGGAGTTCAGATCTTGTCTGAATCCCTTTAAAGGGAGGTAGATGCACTGCAATCTTTTTTAAGATAGAGAACCGGGGAGTAGACACTGGGTCGGGGTAAAGGAAACTTGCGACACTAGGAGGAGTTTCAGAAGGCAGGGAACTAAAGTGCTTCGTAAGAAGAGAGAGAGGAGGGGTTTTAGTTAAAGATAATGGGAAAATTGACAAAAGAAGAGGAGTTGCTTGAAGGTTTACTATACAAACTGTAGGAGTATTTTAAACATGATAGATTTCCTGAGAGGAATAAATAGTGTAGAGGATTTTGATATAATAGCATTAACATAAACATGGTTGGATATGTCAGGAAAGGTATTTGATCCGGAAGTCGAGATAGCTGGGTATAAGTTATTTCACAAGGACAGAGTAGGCAGACGAGGTGGGGGAGTTGCGCCTTATGCAAGAGATGCATTGCAGTGTTGTGTTAATAATGTTTATAAAAACAGATGACAGCATAGAGTCTATATGGGTAGAGGTTACGGAAGGAACTGAGAAAATGGTTTTGGGTGTAGTGTATAGGTCTCCAAACTTATGTAAAGAAGATTCAGCTCCTATATGGGAAGACATAACAAGGCCTGCAGATATAATTGACTATGCATTGTGGGAGATTTTTAATCTAGGATATAGACTGGGATTTAATCATAGGTTGACAGCGATGCAGATGAATTGTTAATATAATCCAGGATACCTTCCTTAGTCAAGCAATCAAGGAGCCTACTAGAGTAGATAATATTCTAGATCTATTGCTGACAATAGAGAACGATTTAGTTACAAATGTGGAGGTCGGTGGGGAATTTAGATAATAGCGACCATTATGAATCAGATTTAGCTTAAAATGGGAAGTTTGAAAAATAAGTGGCATTAAGCATCGAATACCTAATTTCAGAAAGGCCAATTTTGCAGGATTAAAAGACACCCTGGAGTTATAATAAGAGTGCGGGATGGAGGGGAAGCAATTTTCCCAGGGTAAAGACAGGGCGATGACAGCTGAAAGGCCAATTATGAAGGATTAGGAAGGTACCCTGGAGGTAATTAGCGTGGTTAGATATGGAAATGAGGTCGGGGCTGAGGAGGTAATTAGAGCGGTTTAGACAGGGAAGTGGGTCGGGGCTAAGGAGTAATTAGAGCAGTTAGAAATGGAAGTGAGGTCTGTGCTGAGGAGATTATACCTCATTTGTAAGGAATATAATTGACGGACAGAAATAAATATTCCTTATAGGGAAATAAGGTTTTAGAAAGAGTGATCCAAAATGGATGACCACCAATTTAAAAACACAACATTGGAGTAAACAAGAAACATTTATTTAAGGTTCAAGGCAGGATTGGTAAACAAGAACAGTATAACGTGATGGCAAGGACAGTGAAGAAATTAACCGAGTTGTTTAAGAACAATTATGAGATTAAAGTAGCAGGACAGGCGAAAAGGGACCCAAAGGTGTTCTATCAGGTATATAAACAAAGACAAGGGAATTAGTTGGGCGTTAAGGTCAGGACAGGGTGAGGTCTTAAATACGGATGAGGATATGTTTAAGACACTAATTTATTATTTCTTAAGGGGACCCCGACTAAAATGAACGTATATATCTGACACATGGTCGAAAATCAGCTGAATATTCTAAGATATGAACGTGGTGGTGGCAAGATACACACGGGCTTTACGGCTATATCTCCCTATTAGCGATGTTATAATTGTAAATAGATAAAAATATTGCGACTCACGGCAAACTGCCTCCTGAACCAGCCCCATACTTTTCCACTTCCCTCTGTTCATACTCGCTGTGAAGTTGCCAAAAGTACCCAGGAGAATAATTAGTTTCACAACCAAAACTTTTTGCAATAATTTGGTATTATATAGCAGTACAAAATAATTTTTTACGTGACTAGGTTTGCCGTGAGTCGCAATTTTTATACTATTTGCAATTATAACATCGCTAATAGATGAGATATAGAAGAGGAAGCAGAGGAGGTGAAGGACTGAAACCTCATACAGCAACTGGGTCCTTTTAAACATCAATACGCGGACACACGTGCACTGGTTGGCTGTAAAAATGGAAAAATAGCTGTAATTGAAAAGTTTGTTTTCTTAGTTTCAAAGGATTATATCTTAGCCATTTTTTCAAGCTTTTTTCACCATTTCTTTTTTGTTTTAAGAGCTATGAACAAGACAAAAATGTTGAGTTGCAGAATAAAACAAATGTTTGTGTTTGTGTTTACACCTGTGTTTAAATTTTTTCCTCGAAGTTTAGATAAATAAATAATGAGTAGTAAAATTTATTTTCCTTATCATATAAGGGATACCCAAAATATATAATAAATGAGAAAGTTTAATGAAGCCACTTATTTTTCATGGAGCCAAGAACAAACATATTGGTAATTATTTCAACAGTATAAAAATTTGAATTTATTGAAAATTTGCACGTTATTCATAAATAACTATGGTATTATCGAATGGAAGGAAGTGATACTACACAGAATAATAGTTAATGAGAAAGAAAAATAATTGATAGCTTTTCCCTGTGTGTAAAACGAATTCGGTTGTACCGTCCAGGGTAAAGAGTGCGGGTCACCTTTAAGTGTTTTTACGGAGGAGGATACACAGACGATACCTGATAGTGAACAGATGTTCAAAGGAAGCGATGACGAGAAACTCAAAGACATTGTGATAACTAGGGAAATGGTGGAAGAGGGTATAGATAAAATGAAAAATTATAAATCGCCAGGACCAGATGAAGTGCATCCCAGGTGTATTAAAAGAATGAACGGTTGAGCTGTGCTTTAGTGGAGAACATTAGGCACA
>JACEEZ010004470.1:0-13879 GCA_016584305.1 Chionoecetes opilio | reverse complement strand
TGTTGGTAATAGATATGCCAAGCAATGTATCGTGAAAAGATCAGAAGGTGAAAAGATCTTGGATTGAGGGTGATCCCAGACCTCCGACCTAGGAAACAATGTATTGAGGCCAGAAATAGAGCTAATAGAGTATTAGGATTCATTACCAGAAGTGTTAAAAGTATAAGTGCGTAAGTTATTTTAAAGCTTTATCTGGCTCTAGTCAGGCCTCACCTAGACTATGCGGTTCAGTTTTGGTCTCCATATTACAGGATGGATATAGCCTTGTTAGAAACAGTGCAGAGAAGGATGACCAAAATGATACAAGGGATGCTTAACTTTAGTTATGAGAAGAGATTGAAGTTATTAAATTTACACTCACTCGAGAGACGCAGAGTAAGGGCGAGCTGATAGAAGTTTTTAAGTGGATAAAGGGATTTGATAAAGGAGAGGTAGGAAAAGTTCCTACGGCTTTTAACCAGGGTAGAACTAGAAGTAGCTAGACATTCAAGCTGGAAAAGCGTAGATTTAGAAAGGAAATAGGGAAAAACTGGTTCACAAATAGGGTGGTGAATAAATGGAATGGTCTCAGTAGACAGGTAGTTAGTGCTGAGTCATTAGGGAGCTTTAAAGAGGAGCTGGATAGGTTCATGGATGGGGATGAAATGTGGATGTAGGTAGTGTTAGGTGACAGGAACTACCACGTGTAGGCCTCGCGGCAACTTGTAGCTTCCTTATTTCTTATTTTCTTATGATAACTATCCGGTCTTCTTCAATGACACTCAACTCTCCTTCTATAATGAACATTCTTGGACTATTGGTCACTCCGAGGTCACCAATTATTGCATTGTTACTATCATAATGGATATGGTGTTAGTGACACAAACGAGGGTATGAACCTCGCAGTAGTGAGTCCGTTAAGGTCACTGGCAAACCGAAGTCTTGGCAGTATTTAGTCCTTTAAAGCCTTAAACACTTACCATGAATGGATATTAGTAAGTCAATCAATAGGTTTTGTCTTTGCTCTCTGCTAATTTATTGCACAAACTTGAACAGTATATACAAAATAGATTTAATAAAAATACAGGATATAACTGCATATGGAGTATTTACATTAATAGTTAATATAATGATGTGAAAAGAAACATGTAAATAACAAGAAATAAAAAGGTAAAAAGATTGTATAGTAAGATGTGTAAATACAACAGGTAGTGTATTAAATGTGTATGTGTGTGTGTAAGATGTTTTGTTTACAAAAGTAACACATCGAAAAACGAGAGGACGAGAGAAAAAGAAAAACGGAAACGGAAGTGAGAAGGCACACTGAAGTATAATCGCACGTGCTGCTACAGTACTCCCCCTCTAGTTGCGAGGTAGGAGGAACGAAAACCGTTTTCTTGGGACGACCCGGCACCACACTGGAAGTACTTCGTGGTCTTGCATCAGGTGTGGTTGCTGTAGAGTAGAACAGGTATGCAGGTTTTACTCGGTCGATGGCGAAAACGTCCGAAGTCCCGTTGCGGTTGATGGTGAAGTTCTTCTTCGTCCTACGGACGACTTCAAAGGGGCCCTGGTACGGTTGCTGAACGGGCTTCTTGACTGCGTCCACCCTGACAAAGACGTGAGTGCAGCTGTCGAGGTCCTGGCTGACGAAGGTCTTGGAGGGAGAGGTGCGAGGCTGCACAGGCTGAAGGTTCTGCATGGAGTCCTTGAGGCTGCTGGCGAAGTCCTGGGTACTGTAAGGCCTGGAATCAGGTGTACTGGCAAGGAGTTCACCTGGTAGCCTAAGTGTAGATCCGTAGACGAGCTCAGCAGAGGAGTGGCCTAGATCTTCCTTCAGTGACGTTCGTATACCGAGGAGGACAAGGGTTAGAGCAACAGTCCAGTCTTTACGTTGTTGGGCTGAAGCTGCCAGAGAAGACTTGAGTTGCCGGTGGAACCGTTCGAAGAGACCGTTGGCTTGTGGGTGATAGCTGGCGGTCCTGTAGCGTCGAATGCCGAGCAGAGTAATGGCGTTATTCCACAGGCGACTCGAACTGGCTTCCACGGTCCGATGTGAGGCTGAGAGGGACACCGAATCTGGAGACCTACGTACTGATGAAAGCACGGGCGACGGAGTCCGTTGGGATGTCCACAAGAGGTGCAGCTTCAGGCCAGCGGGTGAATCGGTTGGCGCAAGTAAGGATGTACCGGTAGCCGTTGGAGTAAGGCAGCGGGCCAACGATGTCGACGTGGAGGTGGTCGAATCTCGAAGAGACAGGCTGCAATGTTGCTGCAGGAGAGTGTGTGTGGCGTGTCACCTTTGAAGCTTGGCACTTGATGCAGGTGCGAGTCCACTGTCTGACATCCTTGTTGATGCCCTGCCAGATGAATCTGGAGGTTACCATGTGTTGCGACGCTCGGATGCCAGGGTGAGAGAGTTCGTGGAACTGACGGAAGAGCCGCTAACGATGCTGCTTTGGAATGTACGGCCGGACAGCGCCAGTAGAGACATCAGCGTAGAGGTGCTCTTTGGTCCCTGGAAGTTGGATCTTCTTCTTTTTCAAGGCAGCATTCTCCTGGAGTTGCTGCAACTCAGCATCATTGGCTTGGTCAGCAACAATGGCAGCATAGTCGATGAGAGAAGAGATGGCCGAGATGTTGCGTGACAGTGCATCAGCTGGAGCATTATTGGCACCCTTGACGTAGCGAATGTCAGTGGTGAACTGCGAGATTAATTCGATGTGACGCAGTTGTCGCGGTGTGTAGGTAGTCTTGTTGTTGACGTATGTAGTGGTTAGAGGCTTGTGGTCGGTGTAGATATGGAATCTGCGACCTTCGATGAAGTACCGGAATCTCTTGATCGCCTTGTAGATGGCAAGAAGTTCTCCGTCGAAGGCACTGTACTTCGTTTCGGCGTTGTTGAACTTCTTGGAGAAGAAAGCGATGGGCTTCCAGTCTCCGTTGACGTATCGATGCCTGAAGCATCTGTAGAGATGTAAGTGTCGGCATCTGGAGAAGGGAAGCTGAGCATCGAAACGTCACCAAGGGCCTTCTTAGCAGCGAGGAAGGCGTCGTCAGCTTCTGGGGTCCAGACGAGGGTGATGGACTGTCCTTTCTTGCAGGGCTTGATCATAGCGTAGAGTGGCCGGGGAAGAAGTGAGCAGTTCGGGATGAAGCGGTTGTAGTAGTTCAGCATGCCCAAGAACTCCTTGAGCTGGCGCTGGGTTGACGGCTTCGGGAACTGCTAGATGGACTCACACTTTGACTGGAGTGGAGTTATGCCTGCAGAGGAGACAGTGTGGTCAAGAAAGTCGACCGAAGGGACACCAAACACAGACTTGTCTATGTTGATCTGGATCCCGTAGTCCTGCAGACGAGTGATCTCACCTGATCAGACGAGTGAGACATCTCCTGCTGGAGATGCTGTCGGTGTGCTTCAGCGTCAGAACTGGCGATGAGAAGGTCGTCAATGTAGACGAAGCAGAAGGGTAGACCTCGCAGGACCTCGTCCATGAAGCGCTGGAAAGTCTGGGCGGCGTTCCGTAGTCCTAATGGCATCCTGGTGTATTCAAACAAGCCAAACGGGGTGATGATGGCTGTCTTCGGGATGTCTGCTGGATTGACTGGAATCTGGTGAAACGCCTTGACGAGGCCGATCCTGGAGAAGATGGTACAGCCAGAGAGTTGAGAGGAGAACTCTTGAATGTTGGGTACTGGGTATCTGTCCATGACGGTACGAGAGTTGAGTGCACGGTAGTCTCCACACTAAAGACTCCACACTATCATCAATCATTGGGGGCATACGCCGGGGGGCGTGTCACCTCGCCCACCCTACGATGCCACTCCCGGGGGTCACCACGCGCGAGTTCCCATGCAGGCTCCTTTCCCATACCAAGCAGCTCTCGACAAGACACATCAACTTGCCCCAGCCACGAGCCTTGTGGGCGCCCCCTTGGCCTCCTCCACGCCGGATTGTCTCTTACAGATACAACCCGATGGGAGGGATCGGTTTCAGGGTAACGTGCCACATGCCCATATAGCCGAAGTTGGCGCTGACGGACTATGCAGGTAATAGGCCTCGATTCAGTCTCACGGTGCAATCGCTGATTTGACACGTAATCATCCCAGCGATACCCCATGATTCTGCGAAGACACTTATTACCAAAGGCATTGATTCGTCTCTTCAAGTCACTATTTAGTGTCCATGTCTCACAACCATAGAGTAAGACAGGGATCACAAGCGACTTGAAGATCCGGATCTTTGTCCTCCTGCACAGGTACCGACAACGCCAAATACTCCCGCTGAGCGAGTCCATAACACCGTGGGCTATGCCAATCCGCCGTAAGACTTCTTGACGTGACCCGCCGTCATTATGGACTGCGCTACCAAGGTATGTAAAACTTTCCAAGATCTCAATGTCCTCGCCACACGCATGAGCAGACTGTACTGCTTCATCTAGTAAGTCTCCAAATACCTGGACCTTGGTCTTGAGCCAGGAGACCTCAAGTCCCAAAAACTTTGCCTCCTCGTGCAGCGCCTCGAGAGCCATCACCAGGACCTCCAGCGACTCAGCAAAGATTACTGCATCATCGGCAAAAACAAGATCAGTGATCTTGGTGTTGCCGACGGATGCTCCACAATCACTTTGATCTACAACCTTGTCCAATACCCAGTCCATACAAGCGTTGAAAAGTGATGGGGCAAGGACGCACCCTTGCCTCACTCCTGTATTCACAGGAAAGAAGCTGGATACACCTGCCCCACACTTCACAGCACTCTCACACTATAGACTATCCTTTATTAAAAATCTGAACTGAAAATCTCACATCTCATATCTTGCTAAAAAACAGCTTCTAAGAACTTAGGAGGGGTCTGCGCCCATTATGTTCTTCCTCCCAGTTGATTGCTCTGTACAGGTGCCTTATCCGCTCATGTCTGGAGTATGTTTCACATGTTTGGGGGCATCCACTCATACAGCTCTCCTAAACAGGATTGAATTAAAAGCTTTTCATTCATCAACTCCCTCTTCTGACTTACTGTCTTCAATATTAAATCACCGCGCAATGTGCTTCTTTGCATCTTCTACCTATTCGCTCTTCTGACTTACTNAGACATGGATATAATGGCATACAACTGACAGTAATACAAAGATTATAAAAATACAGGATATAATGCATATGAGATTTACATAATAGTAAATGATGTGAAAGAAACATGTAAATAACAAGAAATAAAAAGGTAAAAAGATTGTATAGTAAGATGTGTGTAAATACAACAGGTAGTGTATTAAATGTGTATGTGTGTGTGTAGATGTTTTGTTACAAAAGTAACACATCGAAAACGAGAGGACGAGAGAAAAAGAAAAACGGAAAACGGAAGTGAGAAGGCACACTGAAGTATAATCGCACGTGCTGCTACAGTACTCCCCCTCTAGTTGCGAGGTAGGAGGAACGAAACCGTTTTCTTGGGACGACCGGCACCACACTGGAAGTACTTCGTGGTCTTGCATCAGGTGTGGTTGCTGTAGAGTAGAACAGGTATGCAGGTTTTACTCGGTCGATGGCGAAAACGTCCGAAGTCCCGTTGCGGTTGATGGTGAAGTTCTTCTCGTCCTACGGACGACTTCAAAGGGGCCCTGGTACGGTTGCTGAACGGGCTTCTTGACTGCGTCCACCCTGACAAAGACGTGAGTGCAGCTGTCGAGGTCCTGGCTGACGAAGGTCTTGGAGGGAGAGGTGCGAGGCTGCACAGGCTGAAGGTTCTGCATGGAGTCCTTGAGGCTGCTGGCGAAGTCCTGGGTACTGTAAGGCCTGGAATCAGGTGTACTGGCAAGGAGTTCACCTGGTAGCCTAAGTGTAGATCCGTAGACGAGCTCAGCAGAGGAGTGGCCTAGATCTTCCTTCAGTGACGTTCGTATACCGAGGAGGACAAGGGTTAGAGCAACAGTCCAGTCTTTACGTTGTTGGGCTGAAGCTGCCAGAGAAGACTTGAGTTTGCCGGTGGAACCGTTCGAAGAGACCGTTGGCTTGTGGGTGATAGCTGGCGGTCCTGTAGCGTCGAATGCCGAGCAGAGTAATGGCGTTATTCCACAGGCGACTCGAACTGGCTTCCACGGTCCGATGTGAGGCTGAGAGGGACACCGAATCTGGAGACCTACGTACTGATGAAAGCACGGGCGACGGAGTCCGTTGGGATGTCCACAAGAGGTGCAGCTTCAGGCCAGCGGGTGAATCGGTTTGGCGCAAGTAAGGATGTACCGGTAGCCGTTGGAGTAAGGCAGCGGGCCAACGATGTCGACGTGGAGGTGGTCGAATCTCGAAGAGACAGCTGCAATGTTGCTGCAGGAGAGTGTGTGTGGCGTGTCACCTTTGAAGCTTGGCACTTGATGCAGGTGCGAGTCCACTGTCTGACATCCTTGTTGATGCCCTGCCAGATGAATCTGGAGGTTACCATGTGTTGCGACGCTCGGATGCCAGGGTGAGAGAGTTCGTGGAACTGACGGAAGAGCCGCTAACGATGCTGCTTTGGAATGTACGGCGGACAGCGCCAGTAGAGACATCAGCGTAGAGGTGCTCTTTGGTCCCTGGAAGTTGGATCTTCTTCTTTTCAAGGCAGCATTCTCCTGGAGTTTGCTGCAACTCAGCATCATTGGCTTGGTCAGCAACAATGGCAGCATAGTCGATGAGAGAAGAGATGGCCGAGATGTTGCGTGACAGTGCATCAGCTGGAGCATTATTGGCACCCTTGACGTAGCGAATGTCAGTGGTGAACTGCGAGATTAATTCGATGTGACGCAGTTGTCGCGGTGTGTAGGTAGTCTTGTGTTGACGTATGTAGTGGTTAGATGGCTTGTGGTCGGTGTAGATATGGAATCTGCGACCTTCGATGAAGTACCGAATCTCTTGATCGCCTTGTAGATGGCAAGAAGTTCTCCGTCGAAGGCACTGTACTTCGTTTCGGCGTTGTTGAACTTCTTGGAGAAGAAAGCGATGGGCTTCCAGTCCTCCGTTGACGTATCGATGCCTGAAGCATCTGTAGAGATGTAAGTGTCGCATCTGGAGAAGGAAGCTGAGCATCGAAACGTCACCAAGGCCTTCTTAGCAGCGAGGAAGGCGTCGTCAGCTTCTGGGGTCCAGACGAGGGTGATGGACTGTCCTTTCCTTGCAGGGCTTGATCATAGCGTAGAGTGGCCGGGGAAGAAGTGAGCAGTTCGGGATGAAGCGGTTGTAGTAGTTCAGCATGCCCAAGAACTCCTTGAGCTGGCGCTGGGTTGACGGCTTCGGGAACTGCTAGATGGACTCACACTTTGACTGGAGTGGAGTTATGCCTGCAGAGGAGACAGTGGGTGGTCAAGAAAGTCGACCGAAGGGACACAAACACAGACTTGTCTATGTTGATCTGGATCCCGTAGTCCTGCAGACGAGTGATCTCACCTGATCAGACGAGTGAGACATCTCCTGCTGGAGATGCTGTCGGTGTGCTTCAGCGTCAGAACTGGCGATGAGAAGGTCGTCAATGTAGACGAAGCAGAAGGGTAGACCTCGCAGGACCTCGTCCATGAAGCGCTGGAAAGTCTGGGCGGCGTTCCGTAGTCCTAATGGCATCCTGGTGTATTCAAACAAGCCAAACGGGGTGATGATGGCTGTCTTCGGGATGTCTGCTGGATTGACTGGAATCTGGTGAAACGCCTTGACGAGGCCGATCCTGGAGAAGATGGTACAGCCAGAGAGTTGAGAGGAGAACTCTTGAATGTTGGTACTGGGTATCTGTCCATGACGGTACGAGAGTTGAGTGCACGGTAGTCTCCACACTAAAGACTCCACACTATCATCAATCATTGGGGGCATACGCCGGGGGGCGTGTCACCTCGCCCACCCTACGATGCCACTCCCGGGGGTCACCACGCGCGAGTTCCCATGCAGGCTCCTTTCCCATACCAAGCAGCTCTCGACAAGACACATCAACTTGCCCCAGCCACGAGCCTTGTGGGCGCCCCCTGGCCTCCTCCACGCCGGATTGTCTCTTACAGATACAACCCGATGGGAGGGATCGGTTTCAGGGTAACGTGCCACATGCCCATATAGCCGAAGTTGGCGCTGACGGACTATGCAGGTAATAGGCCTCGATTCAGTCTCACGGTGCAATCGCTGATTTGACACGTAATCATCCCAGCGATACCCCATGATTCTGCGAAGACACTTATTACCAAAGGCATTGATTCGTCTCTTCAAGTCACTATTAGTGTCCATGTCTCACAACCATAGAGTAAGACAGGGATCACAAGCGACTTGAAGATCCGGATCTTTGTCCTCCTGCACAGGTACCGACAACGCCAAATACTCCCGCTGAGCGAGTCCATAACACCGTGGGCTATGCAATCCGCCGTAAGACTTCTTGACGTGACCCGCCGTCATTATGGACTGCGCTACCAAGGTATGTAAAACTTTCCAAGATCTCAATTTCCTCGCCACACGCATGAGCAGACTGTACTGCTTCATCTAGTAAGTCTCCAAATACCTGGACCTTGGTCTTGAGCCAGAGACCTCAAGTCCCAAAAACTTTGCCTCCTCGTGCAGCGCCTCGAGAGCCATCACCAGGACCTCCAGCGACTCAGCAAAGATTACTGCATCATCGGCAAAAACAAGATCAGTGATCTTGGTGTTGCCGACGGATGCTCCACAATCACTTTGATCTACAACCTTGTCCAATACCCAGTCCATACAAGCGTTGAAAAGTGATGGGGCAAGGACGCACCCTTGCCTCACTCCTGTATTCACAGGAAAGAAGCTGGATACACCTGCCCCACACTTCACAGCACTCTCACACTATAGACTATCCTTTATTAAAAATCTGAACTGAAAATCTCACATCTCATATCTTGCTAAAAACAGCTTCTAAGAACTTAGGAGGGGTCTGCGCCCATTATGTTCTTCCTCCCAGTTTTATTGCTCTGTACAGGTGCTTATCCGCTCATGTCTGGAGTATGTTTCACATGTTTGGGGGCATCCACTCATACAGCTCTCCTAAACAGGATTGAATTAAAAGCTTTTCATCTCATCAACTCCCCTCTTCTGACTTACTGTCTTCAATATTTAAATCACCGCCGCAATGTTGCTTCTCTTGCAATCTTCTACCGTTATTTTCAGGCTCACTGCTCGTCTGAACTTGCTAAATGCATGTTTTTCCCCCCTCCCGCGCGTCAATAAAGTATACTCATTATCATTCCTATTATGTCCTTCTTGTAATGCAAGAGTTAATCAGTATCTTTACTCTTTCATACCTTTCACTGGTAAACTCTCGAACTCTCTTTCTGTTTCTATTTTTCCACCTACCTACGACTTAAATATTGTCAAGAGGAGTGACAAGCCACCTTTCGAACTAAATTGGCACACCCCATTTCTTTATTCTCTTACTGTCTTCTTTATAGGGACTGGTAACAATGCGGGCTTTGTGTTACCTCTTTTTTTGTGCCCTTGGCCAGTCAATAGTGATGTAAAAAAAAAAAATATATATGTAAAATATATATATACATATATATATACTGTATATATAACAAAAATTATATATATATATATAAATATATATATATATATATTATATATATATATATATATATATATATATATTTTATAAAATTTATATATATATATATATATATATATATATATATATATATATATATATATATATATATATATATATATATATATAAAAATATATATATATATATATATATATATAATTTCAGTACTTGATCAAATTCTTGCTCATGCTTAAGGTGGGACTAGAGATAACCCTTCTCCATCTTGATCGATCAAGTGGCAATCCTTCTATAATTAACACTTTCATATCCTGATGCACTGTTCCTTTCCATGTTCTCATGATTATCCTGTTGGCTTCCGTGGTATCTCCACTTACTCCATTATCGTCAGCACTCCTCCCTCCGTCTCTCTTCTCACATTTCCATACCATTGTGACCTTTTCTGTGTCATTCTTCCCTGTATTTTTCTCAATTCGCATCTCTTAGCCACATTCCTCACTGGACACCCTGTTCTGCCACCTCAGTTTAGCCATATATATCAGCATCCATTGGTCACATCTTCTCAATTGCTTTCCCATTCTTCCTATCATTGCCAATGTCTCAGCATCATACAACATAACTGTTCTGATATACATTTCATAAACACTATCTCTGGTCTTCAATGGGATATTTCTAGTCCTTAACAAGCTTTCCCATCTATATCCTTTTTTTTCATGCTTTTGTTGGTCTTGCTCTGATTATTTGTTCCACTCCAGCCTCACAGTCCAAAACATCTCTTAGGTAACAAACCTCATATACTTCTTGTATTCTTCATCCTGCAGTCATCAGTCTTATTTCCCCTTCGTCCCTGTTTTTCCTCTTCTGCAAGCAGGGCACTGAGAGTTCTGCACTCCATCAACCAATACTTGGTTGACCGACCACCCTGACAAACACTTCATAACTGTTGTTGGCCTGTAACAGCAAAAAACCTTGTTTCTTGAGCGCAAGTGAGTCCTCTACATGAAGCATATCTCCCTCACAACGTTGAGGGAAAAGTCTGAGGACCTGGTCAGCTTGCCGCGGTTGAGCATCTCTGTGAACTGCCTCGATGCGACAAGCACTACGTCGTTCTAATTAGAGAAAAAATTAAATTATTAACTATTGTTATTTTGTGAGTGTTTCTTGTTTTTTTTTAAGTAAAAATATAACATCCATTTTCCAATTTTTATATTTAATAACGATTTGAAGAATTATCTTAAAAAAATATTAATAGTGCTTATTTTTTTTTTTTTTGTTTGAAAAGCCATAGAAGTAAACACATATATAGAATATAGATATACATATTAAAAAAATATTTCAGTCTATATACATAGCCACTACTTTTATTTTTTGTCTTACATTTTAATATTTAAACGTTCTCCCATCATTCCCTACAAGCCAATAATTACGTAATATTTTAATTATGTCATTACTGACATATCATTGCTGTACTTTTCACTAGTTCCATGGCACCGAGTGAGACACAAACTGTGGTCTTGATCTTACCAGGGAGTTGTCAGCTGCCAGGCAATTTGACAAGGATGCCAACGAGGAGGTGGCTGAGTCCTTGTACGAGAGCCTCGTCAGTACTACACAACATGGCAGGCAGCTCAGGCCACAAGGCAGACAGTGAGCTGAAGTGCCAGCAGTGTGGCAAAACATTCAAATACAAGAGTCACCTTGAGAGACATTCCTTGACACACAGAGGTGTTAAGAATTATGAATTGTGTTGAGTGTGGAAAAAGATTTGCTAGAAAGAGTGACCTCACAGACCACACCCTGACACACAGTGGTGTTAAGAATTATGAATGTTTGGAGTGTGGGAAGAGATTTGCTAGAAAGAGTGACCTCACCAGACACACCCTGACACACAGTGGTGTTAAGAATTATGAATGTCTGGAGTGTGGAAAAGGTTTACTGGAAAAGAGTGACTTGAAACAGTGACTGCTTCAACGCAATCCCTCTGATGATCGGCAAAAGTTTTTTTTTTTATATAACATAGCTAACCGTACACCCCGTGGTAATCTCTGCACAAGCCCGCAGAAACTTACGAATTAAGTTCATAACATAATGATGTGTTCAATTGTTTTCAAACACTTAGATAAAGTTCATAGTACTAAATCACAATTTAAGTAGATAAGCAGGCTCTCCTTAGCATCCCTGAAATGGGCGTCAGCCTCACTTTAGGTGTCTGTCAGTCTCTGTCAGTGTATGTGAGGTGTCTGTCAGTGTATGTGAGGTGTCTCAGTGTCTGAGGTGTCTGTCAGTGTATGTAAGATGTCTCAGTGTCTGAGGTGTCTGCCAGTGTATGTGAGGTGTCTCAGTGTCTGAGCTGTCTGTCAGTGTACGTATATGTAAGGTGTCTCAGTGTCTGAGGTGTCTGTCAGTGTATGTGAGGTGTCTCAGTGTCTGAGGTGTCTGTCAGTGTCTGATGTGTCTGTCAGTGTATGTGAGGTTTCTGTGAGGTGTCTTTCAGTGTATGTGAGGTGTCTGTCTGTGTATATCAGGTGTCTGTCAGTGTATGTCAGGTGTCTCAGTGTATGTCAGTCTGTCAGTGTCTGTCAGTGTATATATACATGTGAGGTGTCTCAGTGTCTGTCAGAGTCTGTGAGGTGTCTGTCTGTGTATGTGAGGTGTCTGTTAGTCTCTAATGTGTCTGTCAGTGTATGTGAGGTGTCTGTCTGTGTATGTGAGGTGTCTGATGTGTCTGTCTAGTGTATGTGAGGTGTCTGTCAGAGTCTGTGAGGTGTCTGATGTGTCTGTCAGTGTATGTGAGGTGTCTGTCAGTGTATGTAGGTGTCTGTCTGTGTATGTGAGGTGTATGTCAGTGTCTGGTGTGTCTGTCAGTGTATGTAAGGTGTCTGTCAGTGTATGTGAGGTGTCTGATATGTCTGTCTAGTGTATGTGAGGTGTCTGTCAGAGTCTGTAAGGTGTCTGTCAGTGTCTGATGTGTCTGTCAGTGTATGTGAGGTGTCTGTCAGTGTATCTGAGGTGTCTGTCTGTGTATGTGAGGTGTCTGTCAGTATCTGATGTGTCTGTCAGTGTATGTGAGGTGTCTGTCAGTGTATGTGAGGTGTCTGTCAGTGTATGTCAGGTGTCTGTCAGTGTATGTGAGGTGTCTGTCAGTGTATGTGAGGTGTCTGTCAGTGTATGTGAGGTGTCCGTCAGTGTATGTGAGGTGTCTGTCTGTGTATGTGAGGTGTATGTCAGTGTCTGATGTGTCTGTCAGTGTATGTGAGGTGTCTGTCAGTGTATGTGAGGTGTCTGTCAATGTATGTGAGGTGTCTGTCAATGTATGTGAGGTGTCTGTCAGTGTATGTGAGGTGTCTGTCAGTGTCTGAGGTGTCTGTCAGTGGCGCCCAGTGGTGAGGAAAGAAAAGCGAGGTACACCAGGAAGAAACAAGTTCCAGAGGAAGGATGAGTAGGGAGCAAACAGTGACTGCTTCAACGCAATCCCTCTGCTGATTAGTTAACAAGTAGGATACCAAATAAGTGACTACTTATGTGATCTAGTGAAGTAATACGTGTTAAAACGACCTCACATATAACAAAAAATATCAAGTCAACATTGTATAGATGAGGTTTCATTAAAATATATTTATTAATAGATGTTTCAATTTACACTAAATAAAAATATGGTGTGAGGCGGTATGGTATATTGTATACTATAAGTGGGTTTACCGCATTCTTTTGACTATCAACTTGGACTATGTGCTATCAAGTGTTTTTTGCAAACTTCAAAAATTTTATATATATATATATATATATATATATATATATATAATATATATATATATATATATATATATATATATATATATATATTATATATATATATATATATTATATATATAATATATATATATATATATATATATATATATATATATATATATATATATAGTTTAGGAAAGCTATGGTTAAAATTTCAGTTAAACATCTTATTTTGAGGTTTAACAAATATATCTTCCCAAGTAGCCTTATGAATGAGAATGTTGACTTCGTTGCGTTCTCTTGACTCACATCTAGCTGCCTAATCTTTTTCGACTAGAAGCTTCAGTAATCAAATAAATATAGTCTGAAGATACCATGATAAACATTTCAGCTCAATATATTAAGTGAAAGTGATATTTTATCTCAATTTATCTATCTATCTATCTAAATTTCTCAGTGCATGTTGCTGTAGCTGTGAAGACACTAGTTTTAGTTTCTGCTTGAATGCTGTCACAGCACTAATCATTTCAACTATAGTTTTATCTTTTCCTTGCAAATCTAAGTTCAGTTCATTCACATACCCTTATGTCTACAGAAAGCTAAATCCAGCAGCCTTCTCTTACTAAGTGTAAATCCAGCTTTTA